>JAEIGL010000102.1:0-57587 GCA_018903715.1 Zaprionus davidi
GATTTACACACTGGGGAGTATAATGATCCAGGGCAGTCGTTCGGGCAGACCTCTGGCTTCTTCGGCAACGGCTTTGGAGATGGTGGTTTTTTAATAATTTTGTTATTTATAATTTCAATAGTAGCTGAGTGAGCTGCGGTATTGGGCTTTCTTTTCTGGAGGGTTTCTTTGAGAAAATCTAACTCGGTGGTTAGTTTTTGCGCCGTCGCCCATGGGGGTGGCGTTTTATTTGTATATAATAGCCACTCAATGTGTGCTATTCTTTTGTTTATTCTGTTTTTCTCACCTCCTCTTTTCCCCATTACCGCACTCTACTCACTCAGTCTTTTCGGTGTCCAATCTCCAGCCTATTGTTGCGTATTAGTTCTCCAGGTCCCGTTCTGTGATCGTGTTTCAGTTGCTGTTTGAGTGTTTTGGCTTTTTTTTTCACTTAGCGTAATTTTTGTTGTATTGAAGGAAACTTAGACATTGTTTTTTTTCATTGTGTACTCTTTGCATTTATTCGTTTTGTTTTTTTTATTTTTCACACTTCACATCACATTTTTATCTTGATTGAGGCTCCTGCCTCACGGTCGCCATGTAATAAGTTGTTTGTCAATTTGTTTGATTTTGTGTTTAGTTTAAGGCAATGGACCTGTGTCCATTGCCGATCTTTATTTTATTCGTAAGTGTTGGAGCAGGTAGGGTCCCGCTCCAGTTGATTGTCAAAATTTAGTGTTTCTTAAGTCTACTTACAAAAGCTTTCTTAGCCTAAATCGGGGAGCAGCGCTGCCAGCATAGCTTGCAGCGCCTCTGCGCTTATATGCATATCTTATGTATACATATATGTATTGTCGCCAAGCGACGACATCGGGAGAGGAAGAGTGCTATACGCATATATAGTAAGCGGTCAGCGCATAGCCAGCGTGGGAATGCTGACTATGCAATTATGCATGTTAGCCTTCAAGTGGATGCTCGTATTACACATACACTTGGGCAGACCGTTTATATATATATTGCAGCAAAGTGCTACAATGTAATTGTTGTTATGTTTTAATATATGTATATACCACATAACACCAAAAAAAGATAACACTGTATTCCTTTTACAATTATTTATTTATTGATACTAATATTTACATACATATATCACTACACCTTGCCGGCAGCAATATTTCGGCTGCACCGGCACTACACACATATATTCACATATTATATCACATAAACATCTTATATTATATTTTTCTTATATTATATATTTATATTTTCCGCTTAAATCTAATACAATACAAAGAAATATTTTATTACTTCTTTGTTTACCTTTGGTATAGTGATCGCAGTTTGCCTTAGTGATCGCAGTTCGCAGTTAGATTTAGGCCATATGAGGCCTGTCTCTCCGAGTAACGACTGCAACAATTTTTATTTTCCTCATCATGCTTTTGTCAAACCTGAGAGCACCACTACGAAAGTTCGCGTTGGTTTCAACGCCTCCATTCCGTCCTCCAATGGGAAGAACTTGAAAGCAGAGACTCTAGGTATACGCTGGCAAGCGAATACGAACGAGTTCCTTTTTGCCCACTCCGAAGTTATATATATATATATGTTATATATATATATATCCAATTTATATATATTATATCCATATATATATACACATATGATATATATATTTTGTATCCACCTCGTTTCCAGATAAGTGAGATGGCACCACCCAAAGCAAACACACCATACAAGCCAAAAGGAGCGAACTGGTTCAGATGTCGCGTCTGCAGAGGAGTCCATGCCTTAAAAAAGGTGCCAACGGTTCCTGCGTCTGGCTGCGGAGAAGCGTCTTCGGGCAGTTTTGATCAACAAATACTGCCCGAACTGCCTTGCACATGAACATTCTAATGGTTCATGTCGCAGTGGTGGCACCTGTCGCTCATGCAACGAAGGCCACCATACGCTTCTCCATCTCACAACCACCACTCCAGCCGAGACGCAGAACGCTGTCCCATCCACGCGGCCTCCTCCACCTCCACAGTCCCTGGCGACAATCCCCTCGGTGGCAATCAGCATGCTGCCGACGGCCATCGTGAACCTGGACGTGGACGGCAAAATTTTCGAGGTGCGTGTGCTGTTGGACGCTTGCAGTCCACACAGCCGCATGCCCACCTCATTGGCAAAAGCTTTTGGCCTTTCCGCCGAAGATGGATTTTGCCGAGCCTTCTTCAGATCAAGGGTGTCGCTAGCATTCTCCATCCCCGTGACTCTGAAGATAGAGGAAATTCAGATCAGGACTCCGGCTCAGAATATCGGAAAGGAGCTCCAGACTCGATACCAGGGCATTACGCTGGCGGACAATCGGTGCTATATGCCAAGCACAGTCTCCATTGTTCTGGAGGCCGACGTCTATGGCGACGTAATCCTCCCAGGCCTTGTTCCGTCCCACGGTGGACTGCCGTTGGCCCAGAACACTCTGTTTGGCTGGGTACTATCCGGTGTCTTCAAGACGTAGTCCACCAGCGCCCCTCAAGCCCCTCCAGCGGCCTCCAAAAAGATTCCGGCCCCATCTATTTGCAATAGTATTGCAAGGGGGGCGGAATGTTTACACCGAAACTCGCCGCCGAAAAGTAGGCAGCATATCGGCGTAAACAGTGCGAGAGTCACCAAGGGCTCTCGCGCTCTTTTATCCTACATAAATATATTAAGTTAGGCTTAAGAAAAACTATATATATTATGTACTGGACAGTTGAAAAATATAAAGTGAAGTGAACGCCACGCGCACCGCATTGTTTTTTATTTCGAATTGTTTCGCAGTTTCGCCTCCACCTACGATCCCAGGAGGAAGGATGATCCTACCAGCCGCCACTACAAACATACCTAAACTCTTTAACTGTTGTTGCTCTTTAACTGTTGTTACCGTTTAGCTGGTTAGATAAAGCTGATTAGCTGTTTAGATATAGCTGATTAGCTGTTTTAGCAATTGTTGTTTAGCTGGTTAGTTGTTTAGCTGTTGTTGTTGTTCTTGTGTTGGTAGCTGTTTACACATTTCAAGATTAACTATGTGCTGACGATCAATTAGTATGCTTGAGGACACGCTTATCATAAATTATAACAATATCGTTTTCATACTCACCGACACAAAAGGGAACTTGTTGAACAAGGGTCTCCCGGAGAATCAAATATCGCGGTTAACAACGCACAAAAGGAACAATGCACACATTAACTTGTTGAACAAGGGTCTCCCGGACTGTCAAATATCAATAAGATATCTTGAGTTGCACGCTTTCTATGCACTGGCGCCTGCATACACACATTCACGCTCTAACACCTGCGCATACAAACACGATCATACATGGTCAGTTTCCCATGCACACGCACACACACCCTCGAACACATTAACTTGTTGAACTAGGGTCTCCTGGACTGTCAAATATCAATAAGATATCTTGAGTCACACGCTTCTGCGCACTAGCGCTTGCGTACACACATTCACCATCTAACACCTGCGCATCCAAACACGATCATACATGCTCAGTTTCCAAAGCACACGCACACACACCCACGAACACATTTACCCTGTGGCACGTGCGCATGCAAACACGATCATCCATACTCAGTTTCACATGCTCCCCTGCATACTAATTATCCCTATTATGACCTACAAATAACCGATCCACCCAAACAACTCATCGATCCTTTATTACCTAATCCACCTCCTCACAACCCATTGAATTCATTTACACACCCTCATTAATTTTTATTACCCCACTCTACTTTTTGCACCAGAACCCGCGCCCATTGTCCTAGAACCCGCGCCCATATTATACCTGACCATTTTTACCTACGTGACAGGAGACCACCTCAGTTCACATACCGACCTTCTTATCCCTTACGTACCTTTTTATCCCTTACGTACCTTTTTTATCGGAAACCACCTCACTCCACTTTTTGCACCAGAACCCGCATTCAGTTTTACCCACCCCACTTTTTGCACCAGAACTCGCATTATATATCTATTGTAAAACTGTTCCAGATTCCTTCGAACTATTGGACAAAATCCGTACAACAAAACAGAGTTTTGTAATCCAAATAAATACGAAGTGAATTTTAATTTAAATTTCATATAAATTCCTCAGAATTGTCTAGTCTCATCCTGGTCGTCCAATCCCATTAAAAGAATTGCAAACGCAAAATCCAAGGATAGATTTAGAACTTCTCTTTAAAAAAAACTATATGAACTAAATATGTAACCAAAATGAATAGTATATTCCCTTGTAATCTATTTCGGCCTCATACGTTGGGCGTCATTTATATAAGTAGTATACAGCCTAGTATGTATGACTACTGGAATTATTCATCAGAGGGAACTAGGTGTTGTTGTCCCTCGTCTCTACCCACCCTACTATGGCAATGTATCTGGTGATATCTAGGCATTGCCCCTAATATTTAAAGAAAACGATTATTAAATTACTTCATGTTGTCTCAGCAAAGATCCAGATAGACCCATAACAAATATTTAGTTATCCATCTTCAATTTGTATTTTTTTTATATAAATTCATTTACAATTTTTAAATACATTTCTATTTTGAAGAGAAGGTAAATCAAAAAAAATGCAGTTTCATTTACTGCTTAAAGAAAATAGGCCTTTGGCTGACAAAAAAAACACGTGGGATTTATATACTAATTAATGTTGAAATTACTGGGTAGACTCACACATTTTCAAATTTTCCTTTTATATATATTTCTTTTTTGAATCCGCAACTCTCTCGAACGATGGGCCCATTGAACGGTTGTTTGGTAAAGTTGGAAACTATATTAAAGATACTCATAATAAATAAGATATATATGCCTACCATGTGTACATGTTGGTCCAAAATTATCTAATTAATAGGCCATAAAGTAGAGACTCATATACTAGAAAATTACGTTACTTAAACTAGGTTGTAATTTAAATTTAATTAAGATATATAAGGATTTCATTTCCTTGAATCCATTGGAATTTTCATATAAGAACGGTTTGAATAATTTTAATTCATTGAAATAATTTTAATTCAATTTCTAATGCTGCTCTCGAGTTATAGAACTCATCAGCTGTTCTCGAAAAAAATTAATTTTCTGGTTGTGCGTGCGGGTGTACCATTCGCTTAGGCAGTTTCAGATACATAGATGAGTTCCAAACTGTGCCTGGGGAAAATAGTTGTACACACTTCGCGCATTCTCTTTCAATCAAAGATGAAATTGGGTTTGAAGCCGAAAACTGGGTGATTAAGTAAAATGTTGCACCAGCATCGTACACAGCAATATCACGACTTATCTTATAGTGGGAAACCTTTATCGACCTATGACGTTGTCTGGATTTAACCAAGGTCGGCCGAGATCGTTCGACAGCCAGTGGGCTATAGATCAGTTGAAGAAAACGTTGCCAGGCCTTTTAGACTTCAAGAGAAATACCGCCTGCCACACGGCTGAAAGAAAATCTTTACTTTAACAAATTGCACAAATGTAGCACTTTAATAATATCACCTTTTGAGGAATAAAACACTACTGGAACAATTAATGGAATTAATCAAATTTTTCCGGCCCCGCGGAAAAATTTTGGTGAAAAAAATAAGTTTTAATAGTAGAAAAAAATGTACTCGTTTTTATAATATGACTTTTTAATTTAATTTTTCAGATCACAAAGAAAATGCGTCTGTTTAACAGAAGAGCCGTTCAGAAAAAGTGTTATAAATAAGGCAAAAGCTCCTATTGTAGCCACCACTTCTAAAAATTTTTTAAAAAATTTTTAAAAAATTTTTAAGGGATTTTTTTATAAATTTTTTTTTTCTCTCATCTCTTTATTTTTTGGGCTTCAATATCTATTTTATTAGAGTCGGTGCTACAAATTCCCCCCAGCTAAAATTAGACTAGGGGTCCAAATGATCACAAGGCTAATCCAACCTAAAGCGACTTTCATTGGCGTATGTCTTTTGCGTGATACGTACCCAATGATCGACCTTGTAAATCTTCTAACTCATAACACGAGTTTCCTACCTTTTTACGCACTCGTGCTTTAACAAATGATATGCCCAATTTAGCATTATAACCCGTCTGGAAACTACTCTGCTTAAAGTTGCGGCGAAAGACTTCTTGTCCAGGTATATAATTCACTTCTCGAGATCTTAAATTATATGATCGTTCATTTTGCTCATAGCTTTTCTTCATTTGAGCACTCGCTGCTCTGCGAACAATCTCAAACGAGTCATCCCTATTAAAGGTCAATGAGCGATCCTCTAATAAATTAAGTTTCCTTAACAGTGCATAAGTTGAACCAGCTGTAATCATATGCTGGCCAAATGCCATATAATAAGGGGTAGTACCGATACTGGAGTGCACTGAAGATCTTAGAGCACAACATATTCTATTGAGGTATTCGTCCCAATCCTTTTGGTCTGGTCGTACGTATGACTTAATCCCAGAGAGAACCGATCTATTTACACGCTCCGACGCATTTGCTTGTGGTGAATAGTAGGCGGTGAGCGTGTGTGATATTTCGTGGCGTCTCAATAAGTCTTGAAAGGCTGCTGACTTGAACTGAGAACCGTTGTCAGAAACAATGGTTTCTGGTATCCCAAATGTCATGAACAGATCATCTTCTAAGTATTTGATTACGATTTCAGCCGTAATCTTTTTTACTGGCTTAAGGAATATGTATTTGGAAAAATGGTCTAAAACAATAAATATCCCAATATTTCCGCTCCTAGACCTAGGATAAGGACCTAAAAAGTCAATGTATAATTTTTGGAAAAACCTTTCTGAAACCGACGCTTTTCCCATTGGGGGTCTTAACACGCGATTCGGGGCTTTTGTTTGCTTACAAATATCACATGCGTTCACATAAGCCTTGACATCTGGCACTAACCCTGGCCAAAAATAAAACTGTCGTATTTTCTCTATAGTTTTATGTATCCCACCATGAGAAGAAAGGGGATCATCATGGGCTTTATATAAAATCTCTTTCACCAATTCTTTCGGTACCCATAACTTCCAAGCATGTTCATCGTGAACTAGATATCCTGTACTATGTTCTGCTCGTCGGTAAACATATCCTGCCTCTGTTTTTAAATCAGGAAATTTACTCTTGTTCGCTTCGATACGTTCTATAAGCTCGAGGTAGTCCTTCGACTTAAAATATTCGGAATTTAAATCGATTATGGCATTGGGTCTCTGTTCTATGGACGCAATCTCCCCGTCGTTTACCCTCGACAAAACGTCTGGTACCACATTTAAGGAACCTTTCCTATGTTCAATTTTGAACCGGAATCTTTGTAATGATAATGCCCATCGTGCTAACCTCGAACTTAAATCGTTATTCGACATTAACCACTTTAGAGAAGCATGGTCCGTCACTATTGTAAATTCGTGACCTTCCACATAGGCTCGAAAACTTTTTAGACATACTATGGCTGCCAAACATTCTTGCTCCGTAACCGTGTAGTTTTGCTGTGCTTTGTTCAGTTTTTTTGAAACAAATGCGATCGGACATTCATCCCCTTCTGCCGACAGCTGAACTAGAACTCCGCCTACTCCTGTTTTGCTGGCGTCGCAATGTATAAAAAACGGTTTGGTAAACTCTGGGCTGTGTAAGACGGGTGATTCTGAAAGCTTACGTTTTAAAATTTCAAAAGCCTGCAATGCTTCTTCGCCCAGATGAAACTTCCGTTTAGTGGTCATCGCGTCCGTCAACGCTGAAGACAGGGATGCAAAATTCGGAACAAATTTCCGGTACCATCCGCAAAGTCCCATAAAACTCCTCAAACTTTTAAGGTTCTTTGGAACGGGAAACTGTTTTATAGCCACTATTTTCTCTGGATCAGTTCTTATTCCGCCATCTCCTATTATGTGGCCTAAATAACGCACACGTTGCATACAGAAGTGACTTTTGCCTACGTTGATTGTCAAGCCTGCACGCTTAATTTGTAAAGCTATCTCTCGAAGTACTTCTATATGCGACTCAAAACACGGTGAGATAATTAAAAGATCGTCCAGATATACAAATACCTCGTTTCGCAGATGTGGAGGCACCACCTTGTCCATTAATTGAGACATGGTACTGGCCGCATTACATAAACCAAACGGCATGACCTTAAATTGGTAAAGTGGCCTACCAGGTACTGTAAAAGCTGTTTTTTCTCTAGACTTTTCTTCTAATGGCACTTGCCAATATGCATCTTTTAGATCTAAGCTAGTTATAAAATTTGCTTTGGGAAGTCTGCTTAGAATTCCACTTATTTGTGGTAATGGGTATGCCGACTTCTCCGTAAAACTGTTGACTTTTCTGCAATCTAAACAGATTCTTATTTTTCCAGGCTTTCTAACTATAACAATCGGAGAAGACCAACCACTGTTTGATTCTTCTATCACTCCTAACTTTAGCATTCTATTTATTTCTGTATACATTTCTTTTTCTACGGCTGGTGAAACGGGAAAATGACGTTGTTTTACTGGTTTTGCATCTCCTACGTCGATTGAGTGTTCTATAAGGTGCGTCTTTCCTAGCCCTTCTTTAGCAAAAGACGGAAATGCTCCTACCACATTAGACAGTTTGATTTTTTGCGCAACTGTTAGTTCGTGCTGATCAGCACTGTCATCAATAGATGGTAGCATTACTTCTTCGACCTGCAAGTTGGAAGGTAATAGATCGTATAACTTCCAAAAATCTATACCAAGGTATAAATCTTGTTGCAGTGATGGGACAATAAATATTTCCATTGATTTTTTTTCACCTCCGTATTCTACCTCTACCTTCATAGACCCCACGATTGTTTGTGTAGCTCCATCTGCAGTACTGACTTGACATTTTATCTGTTTGAACGTTATGCCTTCGTCTAATATTTGTACAGCTAGCGTGCCACCTAGACAACTTATGGCTGCCCCTGAATCCAACAAACCGTATACTGTACGGTTCAACAAGGTAACTGGTATAAATGGGCGAGGATCTTTTGAACTTTTTGATACTGCACATAACTGTTTTATTCCCAACTTACAAATCTTTACTTTTTCCCAAAACGCCTTTATTCTTTTGGAACTACGAGATTTAAATCTATTCGATAAGGGAATTATTACATTATTTTGAAAATCTGTTGAATGTGTTGACATATCCGGTATTAATTTTGATAATTCATTATTATCTATTGGTCTGTGTTCGTCGCTTGATTTCTCAGCACAGCCGATGTCTTCGGTTTGTGTATAAACTTCGACGTGCTGACATGTACGTTTTTTGAACAGCGATTACAAGTGGGCTTATAAGTATTGGCCGCGCCACAGCCATAACAAAAAACTTTCCTATCTGACAGACAGTCTTGATATCTGTGCCCTGCTTTTTTACAGTTCCAACATACTAACGCTAAAGCTTCTATCTCTACATCTGCTATTGCCTCTTCGGATTCAGACTGCTCATCAGTTTCGGCTAACAGCTCTGCTACATTTCTTTTGAAAGGATTACTTTTTGCGAAGCCTTGCATCTGTTTGACGTCTTCCATGAACGCTTCTCTGCGTCGACAAATTTCTCGAAGCTCAGTGACAGTCCCTATTTCCAGATTTAAAATTTCGTGGCGGATTTCTGGTCGTAAATTGTTTTTGAGTATCTTGACGAGTTTTCTGTTTGACCATGGCTGTTCTAGCTGGTCTAACAGGCTCGAAATGCCTTCGTAAAACAAATCAAAAGACTCATTGACCTTCTGTTTTCTGTTCCGGATCAACTCCTCTATGTCACTATCGTCCCGTTCTTGCCTAAACTGTAGTCGTAGTGCATCACAAAGTCTATCCCATCGTACATGCTTTACCACTTTGTGATGTCGCCAATAAAACTCAGTTGCCTTTCCTTCAAATAAAACACTTATATTAGAGCAAAGCACTTCGAAGTTTCCACCTAATGTTTGGTGCGTAAGGGCCTCAACTCTATAAATGAAGTTGTCAACTGACACCCCAACTCCTGAAAACTTGACTTTCCAGGCGTTAAGTATATGTACAACTTTATCTGGCCTTTGAGATAGATCTGAGGCAGCACTTCTCACTGAATACTGTGAAGTTCCTCTTGATGTACCTTGATTGTTACGCGTTTCATCTGGTAGATCGGCTCTTTCCTGAGGAGAATCCCCCCTACTAGAAATCGCTTGTGCTTGAGGCACCATTAAGCGCTGCACACACTCTACCACAGTATTTTGGATTAACTCGGACATTTTCTCTGACAGAGAATTAAGTAGTCGAGTTTCCATATCTTGGAAAGCGGCTCTAGATGTGCTTGGTCTTTCTTCTATCCCGTGACTAGCTATTTCCGTTTCTACTGCTCCTCTCTCATTCGCCATTCTGCTTTGCCATCGTGTGTTGTGAGTCACGGTTGTCTTGGCTGACGTACTCTTTGATGGACGGCATGTTATGTTACAAACTGGACACGCGTCACTAGTTTTAAAATGAGTTGTTAAACATTCTCGATGAAATTCATGGCCGCAATTGGTTCTATAAATTTCTATCGAATCTACCCTTTCCTTGCATATCGCACATATTACTGCTGTATCTGCAGCTTCAGGCGAACGATCTTAGCCCATTTTTTCTGATCGAGACTACAATAAATTCGAAAATAAATACTCCAATTAAGATAAAATACATATACTATATAACTAAAACTCTAACCAACATTAAATCGAAAAAAATATAATAATATAAGGATATAAAAAATATAAAAATTCTCATAAGGTAATTGAACTCTCTGCATAACTTCCCGCTGTCAAGGGATTGCGAAATTTGTTTGCTTTACCATTCTAGTTAATGAAATAAAAGGTGTTGAACTTTAAAATTTTTTCCTTTAATTTTATTAAGTTCATGTAATGTTATTTGTTTCGTATCACTCTTTAAGGATCAGGTTTTCTTATTTATTGAATACGCTGATGTTCCTGTAGTTCGTGATAAGTCACAAATTCCATTAGCTGAAATAATTCCAGCATTTTGACACTTCCTCTTGGTTAGTGCTTAGTTCTGAAACTTTGCTGCTAAACTCCAAAGAATCTATTATCAAAATACTGTTATTAGATAGAAAGTCCAATGTTGTTTGTATTTGATCTATGGCCAGGTGATTAGCTTAAGCTAAAATCATCCTGTTTTCTCAATAGATTTTTTACTCACTTCATTGTCCCTGAGTAATCAATTAAACAAGTTCCTAAACCGTGGTAGGAAGGGAAAATTTTTCCACTCTAACTATTTCCAGGAGGTTAAGAAATTTGTTATTGATCAATTGTGAAAATAAAGATGAAAGTTATAGAAAAATAGATTGATCATATCTGTCTGTGAGTCACATTGAATTGATTTTAATTCAATGCAGCCACGACGTTGGGCGCCACTTATTTTTATTATTATTATTAATTATTAATGTAGCGTGCAACCAAAAATGGGGATCGGTTGTATAGTTATGTTGTGTGAAGCTTTGCACGTTATTAATTTCCGGCTCTAGCTCGTCGGCTTTGGGGGTGGAGGTCTTGTTCACACATCATAGGACTACTAACAATAATAACAAAAATCAAGAAAAAACGTGCTGCGACAAAAGGAACTAGAAATTACAAAACCGGAAGAGAAGACAGATAAACATGATCAAAACAGAAAGAAAGGATAGAGGATAGCAGCCTAGAATGGTATGCAGGCGAACTTAGGTGTTGAAGGAGTCCGCTTTTGCCCACCCAACCATGATCACCTCCTTTGAACTTTTAGTTCAGGTGACCCCTTTTTCCTTACGACAGCGGGAGCGTTAGCATTGAGTTCAAATAATTAAAATTTTAAAACATTATAAATTTAATTCGCTTTTCTAAATGTAGACATATGAACTAATTCCATTAAACTACTCATTTTCATTTAAAACAATTTCAAATTATTTGTTTGTTTATAGATTATTTTTCTTTTGCTCATTCACTTTGGTTGTTAGTTTTGTTTGCCACAGTCTTAGAGGCGTTGTTTTAAAATTCGCTTTTTTTAATAATTTCTAGTATTTTAAATGTTTGTGTTATCGAAAGGTGATTAAACATTATCTTGTTGAAACTGTATGTTTTTTTTTTTTAAATTGCTTTATACTACATTTTAAACATAAAAAAATGATGGATTTGACTTACGGTGATTCCGTCGGCGAAAGATCGATCTCTAGCTCGGCTGTTTGCTTAAAATTTATTAAAATATAGTATTAAAGCAACCAACATTTATAACATAGGCATTCGCGAATACACAGACATTAAAAGGGGAAAAGACTAACAACCCAAAGTGAACATGATTTTATATTAACAAATAAATTAATTATTTTAAATATTACTAGAGATAACAAAAAAAACGATAAATTAAATGAACCTTTCTATATAATTATTCCTATTATTATTATTCCTATCATTATTATTTCTATTATTATTATTCCTATTCCTTCCGCTCTCATAAAAATATGTTGTAAAATTCGAGGTAACCATCAGCCAAGTATATTCATTTAAATTTGTTAAGGAGTTGATCGTTGCTGAAGTAAGGCTCTGACAGACAATTTTAATTATTTTTCAATGGGTTTCTCTATCTACTGACTCATTTTCTTTAGTTATGGGTCTATATTGACCGTGTAATCCCTTAGCGTGAAATCGGCATTTGGATAGATAAAATTGCTACTCCGTCTTAGCGGAGTTGCAAGGCCTATTCTTGGAACTATTTCCTATTTCGTTGGGCTTGTTTTGTACTAATTTTAAAGGATGATTTCGGCCGAGCTCGTCGATCTGCCGATGCTTGTTGAACGTCTTATACGCTGTCCGGGGTTTTTTCGGTGACGGGCTCTTGCTCAATGTCCAATTGTTTGCCAGGTCCCAATTAAAGCAATTCTGAGGATGTTGAAAACTCCAGCGTTTTCCTTGAATTCTCGAGATGTCTCCAGCCACTTTTTAAGATTTTTCTTTTCTTATTCGTTTCCTCTTTTTCCCGCTTTCAGCCTTTCTCAGGCGCCAACTCTTTCGCTAATGCTGA
The DNA here is from genome assembly GCA_018903715.1 of Zaprionus davidi. Lineage (NCBI taxonomy): Eukaryota > Metazoa > Arthropoda > Insecta > Diptera > Drosophilidae > Zaprionus > Zaprionus davidi. The sequence continues at coordinate 12,977 of JAEIGL010000102.1, forward strand.
CTTGCATTTTCTTTCTCCCAAGCTCTGCTTCCTTCTAGACCCTTGGTGATATCTGGGTATTTTTCTCCTAATTACTATTGGCCCATAGGTCTACTAGTGTAGCCAACTACTTCAAATATTTTAATAATATTCCTAGCATACTTTTAAGGAGCTTTATAAATAATTAATTTTTTTCTCATCTCTTTATTTGCCTACTTTAACATTATGGCGGACAAAGACGAAAGTGTACCTTTGACATATATATTCTATTTATTTCTGTATACATTTCTTTTTCTACGGCTGGTGAAACGGGAAAATTACATTGTTTTACTGGTTCTGCATCTCCTACGTCGATTGAGTGTTCTATAAGGTTCGTCTTTCCTACCCTTCTTTAGCAAAAGACGGAAATTCTCCTACCACATTAGACAGTTTGATTTTTTGCGCAACTGTTAGTTCGTGCTGATCAGCACTGTCATCAATAGATGGTAGCATTACTTCTTCGACCTGGAAGTTGGAAGGTAATAGATCGTATAACTTCCAAAAATCTATACCAAGGAATAAATCTTGTTGCAGTGATGGGACAATAAATATTTCCATTGATTTTTTTTCACCTCCGTATTCTAACTCTACCTTCATAGACCCCACGATTGTTTGTGTAGCTCCATCTGCAGTACTGAGTTGACATTTTATCTGTTTGAACGTTATGCCTTCGTTTAATATTTGTACAGCTAGCGTGCCACCTAGACAACTTACAAATCTTTACTTTTTCCCAAAACGCCTTTATTCTTTTGGAACTACGAGATTTAGATCTATTCGATAAGGGAATTATTAAATTATTTTGAAAATCTGTTGAATGTGTTGACATATCCGGTATTAATTTTGACAATTCGTTATTATCTATTGGTCTGTGTTCGTCGCTTGATTTCTCAGCACAGCTGATGTCTTCGGTTTGTGTATAAACTTCGACGTGCTGACTTGTACGTTTTTTAACAACGATTACAAGTGGGCTTATAAGCATTGACCGCGCCACAGCTACAACAAAAAACTTTCCTATCTCACAGACAGTCTTGATATCTGTGCCCTGCTTTTTACAATTCCAACATACTAACGCTAAGGCTTCTATCTCTACATCTGCTATTGCCTCTTCGGATTCAGACTGTTCATCAGTTTCGGCTAACAGCTCTGCTACATTTCTTTTGAAAGGATTACTTTTTGCGAAGCCTTGCATCTGTTTGACGTCTTCCATGAACGCTTCTCTACGTCGACAAATTTCTCGAAGCTCAGTGATTTCTGGTCGTAAATTGTTTTTGAGTATCTTGACGTGTTTTCTGTTTGACCATGGCTGTTCTAGCTAGTCTAACAGGCTCGAAATGCCTTCGTAAAAAAAATCAAATCACAAAGTCTATCCCATCGTACATGCTTTACCACTTTATGATGTCGCCAATAAAACTAAGTTGCCTTTCCTTCGAATATAACACTTATATTAGAGCAAAGCACTTCGAAGTTTCCACCTAATGTTTGGTGCGTAAGGGCCTCAACTCTATAAATGAAGTTGTCAACTGACACCCCAACTCCTGAAAACTTGACTTTCCAGGCGTTAAGTATATGTACAACTTTATCTGGCCTTTGAGATAGATCTGAGGGAGCACTTCTCACTGAATACTGTGAAGTTCCTCTTGATGTACCTTGATTGTAACGCGTTTCATCTGGTAGATCGGCTCTTTCCTGAAGAGAATCCCCCCTACTAGAAATCGCTTTTGCTTGAGGCACTATTAAGCGCTGCACAGACTCTACCACAGTATTTTGGACATTTCTCGGACATTTTGTCTGACAGAGAATTAAGTAGTCGAGTTTCCATATCTTGGAAAGCGGCTCTAAATGTGGTTGGTCTTTCTTCTATCCCGTGACTAGCTATTTCTGTTTCTTCTGCTCCTCTCTCATTCGCCATTCTGCTTTGCCATCGTGTGTTGTGAGTCACGGTTTTCTTGGCTGACGTACTCTTTGATTGACGGAATGTTGTGTTATAAACTGGACACGCGTCACTAGTTTTAAAATGAGTTGTTAAACATTCTCAATGAAATTCATGGCCGCAATTGGTTCTATAAATTTCTGTCGAACCTACCCTTTACTTGTATATCGCACATATGACTGCTGTATCTGCAGCTTCGGGCGAACGATCTAAGCCCATTTTTTCTGATCGAGACAACAATAAATTCGAAAATAAATACTCCAATTAAGATAAAATACATATACTATATAACTAAAACTCTAACCAACACTAAATCGAAAAAAATTTAATATATAAGGATATAAAAAATATAAAAATTGTCATAAGGTAATTGAACTCTCTGCATAACTTCCCGCTGTCAAGGGATTGCGAAATTTGTTTTCTTTACCATTCTAGTTAATGAAATAAAAGGTGTTGAACTTTAACATTTTTTCCTTTAATTTTATTAAGTTCGTGAAATGTTATTTGTTTCGTATCACTCTTTAAGGATCAGGATTATGGAAGCCAGGGGTATCCTGCCAGAGCACCAGTTTGGTTTTCGTGCTGGACACAGTACGGTAGAACAACTACATCGATTGGTCGAGCAAATCCTATCGGCCTTTGAAAATAAGGAGTACTGCAACGCACTCTTCCTGGATGTTCGTGAGGCGTTTGATCGGGTGTGGCATTCCGGTATACTGTTAAAAATTAAGAACACGCTGCCTGCACCTTACTTCGGTCTCCTGAGGTCGTACCTCGAAAATAGAAGGTTTGCGGTCCGATTTCACTCGGCTCTCTCAAATGAGCATCATGCGTCAGCCGGAGTACCACAGGGAAGTGTACTTAGTCCTCTGCTCTACTGCTTGTACACTTACGACATGCCGCAGCCAGACGTTAGCCTTCCCGGGACGTCAATGTTGGCCACATTTGCTGATGACGTGTGTGTCACCTACAGGTCCTGCTGCGAACACGATGCTGCTGACGGCATACAGGACTTCGCATCAACATTTGCGGAGTGGGCAAGGCGCTGGAACATAGGCATTAATGGTGACAAATCAGCGAATGTGTGCTTTACGCTTAAACGGAGAACACCACCGGCTGTGCTCATTGATGATATTCCTGTCCCCCAGTCAAACTCTGCCAAATATCTTGGAGTAATCCTGGATCGGAGACTCACCTTCTCGAAGCAAGTGTGTGCGATGAGAATGCGTATACGTGCAGCGGCGTCAAAGCACTTTTGGCTTCTAAATTCGCGAAGTAAATTGTCGCTCTCCAACAAGGTGACAATTTACAAGCAAATCATAGCACCAATATGGAGGTACGGCTGTCAAATCTGGCGCTTGGCTTGCGACAGCCAAATCCGTCGTATTCAGGCTGCTCAAAATAGAATTGCCAGGATGATTACCGGCTGCGAATGGTTTATAAGAAACACTACCCTGCACAAAGACCTCAAGTTAGCCACTGTGTTCGAGGCAATAAACATGCACTCTATCCGGTACCACGACAGGTTACAGCGCCATAGAAATCGCCTAGCAAAGGCACTGACCACAGCTCGCCCACCTAGGAGGCTCCACAGGAGACAGCCGAAGGACCTCATCCTGCGGTCCCCCCTTGACGAGAGCCAGGAGATGATGATCTCTTAATTGTTACTTTTTATCATTGTTATATTGTTATTTTTTATATTTGTTATTTTTATTGTTATATTGTTATTGTTACATTGTTATTGTATTGCTACAGCTAACCTTTGGTTAGCCGGCGCGCCTGCAAAGGCTGAATTATTAGCGACCAAGGTCACAAAGGGGTTCTCAGCTACCCCGTATACCTTAATAAATTATTATAATAAAAAAAAAAAAAAAAAAAAAAAAAAAAAAAAAAAAACTGTCATCAATAGATGGTAGCATTACTTCTTCGACCTGGAAGTTGGAAGGTAATAGATCGTATAACTTCCAAAAATCTATACCAAGGTATACATCTTGTTGTAGTGATGGGACAATAAATATTTCCATTGATTTTTTTTTCACCTCCGTATTCTACCTCTACCTTCATAGACCATACGATTGTTTGTGTAGCTCCATCTGCAGTACTGAGTTGACATTTTATCTGTTTGAACGTTATGCCTTCGTTTAATATTTGTACAGCTAGCGTGCCACCTAGACAACTTACAAATCTTTACTTTTTCCCAAAACGCCTTTATTCTTTTGGAACTACGAGATTTAGATCTATTCGATAAGGGAATTATTAAATTATTTTGAAAATCTGTTGAATGTGTTGACATATCCGGTATTAATTTTGACAATTCATTATTATCTATTGGTCTGTGTTCGTCGCTTGATTTCTCAGCACAGCCGATGTCTTCGGTTTGTGTATAAACCTTGACGTGCTGACTTGTACGTTTTTTTAACAACGATTACAAGTGGGCTTATAAGCATTGACCGCGTCACAGCCACAACAAAAAACTTTCCTATCTGACAGACAGTCTTAATATCTGTGCCCTGCTTTTTACAGTTCCAACATACTAACGCTAAGGCTTCTATCTCTACATCTGCTATTGCCTCTTCGGATTCAGACTGTTCATAAGTTTCGGCTTACAGCTCTGCTACATTTCTTTTCCGAAGCCTTGCATCTGTTTGACGTCTTCCATGAACGCTTCTCTACGTCGACAAATTGCAGTACTGACTTGACATTTTATCTGTTTGATCGTTTTATCTGTTTGAACGTTAATTTGAACGTTATGACTGCCACTGAATCCAACAAACCGTATACCGAACGGTTCAACAAGGTAACTGGTATAAATGGGCGAGGATCTTTTGAACTTTTTGAGACTGCAAAAGTAGATATATAATGCGTGTTCTGGAACAAAAAGTGGAGTGAGGTGGTTTCCTGTAGAAAGGGATAAAAAGGTCAGGTGAGGGGTAAAAAAAAGGTCAGGTACGTGAGGTGGTCCCCTGTTACGTAGGTAAAAAAGGTCAAGCGATGGATAAAAAGGTCAAGTGAGGGGTAAAAAAGGTTAGGTGTAATATGGTCGCGGGTTCTAGGACAATGGGCGCGGGTTCTAGGACAAAAAGTGGGGTGGGTAAAACTGATTGCGGATTCTAGGACAAAAAGTGGAGTGGGGTAATAAATATTAATGAGGGTATGTAAATGAAGGTAATGTGTTGTGAGGAGGAGGATTAGGTAATAAAAGATCCTAATAAACATGTTGATCGGTTAATTGTAATAGGGATAATTAATGGGTTTTGGGTATATCAGTAGGTGATAAAATAGTGTGGGAAGTGTTAAAGGTTGATAGTGTGAGCATGCGCACGTGCCACGGGGTAAATGTGTTCAAGGGTGTATGTTCGTGTGCGTGGGAAACTGAGCATGTATGATCGTGTTTGCATGCGCAGGTGTTAGAGTGTGAATGTGTGTACGCAGGCGCTAGTGCACAGAAGCGTGTGACTCAAGATATCTTATTGATATTTGACAGTCCAGGAGACCCTAGTTCAACAAGTTAATGTGTGCATTGTCCCTTTTGTGGGGTTAGCCGTGATATTTGACAGTCCGGGAGACCCTAGTTTAACAAGTAAATGTGTTCGAGGGTGTGTGTGTGCGTGGGAAACTGAGCATGTATGATTGTGTTTGTATGCGCAGGTGTTAGAGCGTGAATGTGTGTACGCAGGCGCCAGTGCATAGAAGCGTGTGACTCAAGATATCTTATTGATATTTTACAGTCCGGGAGACCCTTGTTCGAGGGTGTGTGTGTGCGTGGGAAACTGAGCATGTATGATCGTGTTTGTATGCGCAGGTGTTAGAGCGTGAATGTGTGTACGCAGGCGTCAGTGCATTGAAGCGTGTGACTCAAGATATCTTATTGATATTTGACAGTCCGGGAGAACCTTGTTCAACAAGTTAATGTGTGCATTGTTCCTTTTGAGCGTTGTTAACCGTGATATTTGACAGTCCGGGAGACCCTTGTTCAACAAGTTCAACAAGTCCCTTTTGCGTGTCCTCAAACATACTAATTGATCGCTACCTTAGCCATGTCGATGGTCAAGCATACTAATTGTGTAAACAAAAACATTGTAACCTATTGTCCTTCTATTCAATGTTATACAATTCTTGTGAATTAAGATGGGGGGTATAGCATACTCATCTTCTAGCATGGGTCGTTGTCCCAATATTAAGGTGATCGGTGGCCAAATTTTTGTTAGTATAAAAAATTACACGAAACGGATTAGAGTGCGTTTGCTACATCAGCGAAAAAAATAGAAAAAAAGTGAAAACAAATCAAAACATTATAATTAACAATATCTACAGCAACAACTACAACAACAGCACAGCAACAACAATATCAGCAACTACAACAATATCAGCAACAACAACAACAGCAACAAAAACAACAACAGCAACAACAACAGCAACAACAAAAGTAGCAACAACAACAACAGCAACATCAAGATATGGATTTAACTAGAGGAGGCAGGAATAATATAAAGTATTGTCCGCTCTGTGATGTAACTCTTCAAAATAATACAAGTTGGTCACATCATACTCGTACAGAGCAGCATAAGAGACGTGCTATTGAACCTGTTGATAACAGGATTTGCAAAAACATTGATTTATTCAATGGCAGCATTCTTCAGTACCTCTACGTTAATACTAAGGCAGGCTTGATAATGCCTAATGATTTTCTGCAGGAAGCAGGTGAGGCACTCCTTCAACATCTCTTCGGTGTGCTTGAAGCTCACACTTCTATAAAAGTGAATTTTGAGCTTTTCGCCGAATATGTTTTAATAAAACAAGAGATTGAATGCATGGAAGTGAAGTCTTTCCAATCAAAAATGGAAGTCTTCACTATCAATTCCGATATACATGAATTGTATAAGGAACATGTTGAGAAAATATTCTCGAGAATGGAAAATTTCCAAGAGAAGGATAGTGGATGGGCATTAACTCACATTGTCCGATTGGAAATGAACGTTAATAAATATAAACCCATCAGAGGATCCTCCTTTATCGCACTACCCAAGAGTTTGAGTAGTAAAAATGCAATAGTGAACGTCAAAAACAATGACGAATACTGTTTCAAATGGACAGTGATTGCTGCGATAAAGGGAAATGATCAAAATCTGAAAGATGTACATCATATGATGTAAGGATATCTGAACACAAAATCAAAGTGAACAATATTGTTTTGAACTTTGAAGGTAATATTAATTTAACTTCAAATAAATTATAAGGTACCTTAAGTCTAATATACCCGGTAGCAGTTTCTCTTGAAAAGCATAGGCAAGGTCGGGGGCAAAAGCGCGAAATCAGGACAGCAACATAGGACAGAAACACCAGACATTCGACGCCCATGCCCAGCGCACAAGTTACAAGTTACGGTACCTCGGTACCCAGAGCTCGCGCTAGCCTCGCGCCTTAGTTTTGCACAAACAACGGTGCTTGGGCAGCCAGAATTCGTGCATAGACAACGTCACCAGCAACGGCATCGCGACCAAATTTTGGGCAGCGGCGCCAGACAAACGGCGACGCTAAATCAGCAGCGACGCTAAGCCCGCAGCGACGCCCAGCCGGCCGCGACGCTAAGTCAGCGGCGACGTCGGACATGCGACGAAGTGCGAGCAGAGTCGCAACAGCCAGGCACGATCGGCCGAAGGCAGCGGCGACATGCAAGCAGCGACGCCGGGCAAGCAGCGACATGTACGCAGCAGCGGCGACATGTGCTTAGCAGGGAAATGCGAGCTGCCGAAATTAGGCCAAGGGCAGTCGATCGCGAGCAGCTCATTAAGCCGGAAGCAGTAGCTCTCCCACGGGGATACAAAAGCTAAAGTGAAAAATTAAACAAGTGTCAAGTGCCCAAGGACAGTGCATTGGAAAACAAGGATGAATCCTGTAGCAGGAGAGTCCAGGTGAGCTGAGAAAAATATTGAATATTGAACGTAGTAAACTAGCTAACGTAGATGGTGCGAGTAGGCAGGAAGGCAGGGCCTAATTAGAATAAGTAACTAGCGATAGGAAAGCAACAAATTAATAAAACATGTTCTTAAATATTTAAAACGAAACAAAGCCGCAGTGATTATTAAAAATACACCCAGTGAAACATTTCTTCCCCTCTAGTGCAGTGAAAAGTGTCGTTTACGTGTGTGCCTGCGTGAGTGTGTATTCGCAGAGTAGTGCTGTCTGGCATGCCGGTGCTCCGCTGACCAGTAGGCGACTCTGAGCGTACACACGCACCGTCCGTGTCGTGAGTGAACGTTAGTGACGAGTGGGTACGTGAGCGTGTGCTCTAACGAGTTTGCGGCGTGGTGCAATACACCATCGAGCGACTTGTGGGAGTACGGGCGACGACACCTGCGGTCACGGGCGTTCCGCATGGCCAACGGCCACTCGTGATTTGTGTCGTTGAGTGAAACGTCAGTTGGCAAGCGGGTGCACGAGCGTGTACTTTAACAAGTTGCGGCGTGGTAGAATACACCGCAGAGCGACTTGTGGAAGTACAGGCGAAAGTTCCTGCGGCCACGGACATTTCCGCACGACCGGTGGCTGATCGTGAGTCGTGAGTGAGGCGCCAGTTGGCAAGTGGGTGTGTGAGCGGGACTCTAACGAGTTTGCGTAGTGGTGGAATACATCACTGAGCGGCTCGTGGGAGTACATGCCAGAACACCTGCGGTCACGGGCGTGCTGCACGACCCACGACCGACCGTGAGAGGTGTCGTGAGTGGGCGATAGGTGGCAAGCGAGGTGCGTGAGCGTGCATTTTACCTAGTTGCGAATGGTGGAATACACCAACGAGCGACTTGGGGAGTGCAAGCGAAAGCACCCGCGGTCACGTGCGTTCCTCACGATAGTCAGCCAGCCAGGCACGCGTGACACGTGTACGTGAGTCTCAAACGGACCACGTGGTAGTAGAACCCCGTGGAATCCACGGGCCAGCGAGTACATGTGCGTGACGTGGACCACGTGTGTCTCTTATACCCTGTAACATCCCAGTAGGGTATGACCTGCTAGTAGCTTTTCTCTTGTTGAGGTCATACTAGTCCTAGTTTTATATAAATTTTCTGTAAAGACCCTGGCGAGACTGAGATATGTACTCCAGCCTGAGGAAACATCCTTACAAGTTTATGGATAAAAACCCATTGATCAGCATAACAGTGTTTGGACTATGATTTTGAAAAGGGAAATATTATGTATTTTTATAATGTCATATGAGAAGGCTCACTACACATGGTTTAGAAATCTTTTATTATTATTATTTTAAAAAGGGAGTCTCCCAGCAGAGAAGGTGCGAGGCACTGCGACCAAAAACGATCTTTTGTACCTATAGTGCTCTCCCTATCTTGACAAAAGCTGTTCTGCTTCCCTAATGAAGCATAACAGATCTTTCGTCGAGGAACGGACAATTTGCTCGGGAACTGCGATTTCCACGTGCAGATGCTTCCTCCTGATCCATACCAAGGCTGGACAATCACACAAGATGTGTTTGGTGGTTTCGTCGTCCTCTCTACAGAGCCTGCATTCTGTGTCTGAGGACAGACGCATTTTTGCGAGGTGATAGTTCACCACGTGGTGGCCACTAAGGTAGCCAATAAGGAGATAGAGATCTCTCCTGCAAAGTAAGTTTGTTCTTCGTTTAACCGAGGGATTCGTAAGCTCTCTAGCCTGCCTCATCCCTGGTTGGAAGAACCAATAGCGTTCGGTCAACCTAATCGTCCATGCTTTCACAAGGGATGAGATGGTTGACCACCCCACGCCGCAGAAGGGTTCGGGGCCATGCAGAGGGGCTGATGACCCCGCCCTCGCTAGTTCATCAGCTAGCTCGTTGCCTTGGAAACCGGAGTGTCCAGGTACCCACAGGAGGGTAACTTTGTTCCTATTGGAGAGCCTCTGGAGGCAGTTCCAACAGTCAGCCACCATACGCGAGCCTACTCTTTTTGAGGAGAGGGCTAGTATGGCGGCTTGGCTATCTGAGAAGATGTAAATATTTGCTCCTCTGATCCCCTTCTCAAGGATAAGATGACAGCAGAACTCTATGGCATGAACCTCGGATTGAAAGACTGTGGGCCATTTGCCCATAGCAATCGAGGTTTTGGAGTTGGGACCATGTATCCCAGCTCCAACCCCCTGATCAGTCCTTGACCCATCGGTATACCAGTGTATGCCATGAGGGTCACTGATGGGGTTGCCAGCATCCCAGTCCCTCCGGTCCGGGATGAGAGTTTTGAATTTTGCACCAAAGAAGAGTTCCTTGGTCATAGAATCTGATCTGGAGCAGATCTCTAAGCCAGGAATGTCTTTGATAAGTCTAGCATGCCCTGATTCGGTAGCTAGAAGCCCAGATTGGAGCTTGATTCGAAGAAGGCTCATAGCGGCGACTTCTTGGATTTGAATATGCAGCGGTGTCAAGTTTAAAATTGATTCCATAGCTGCTGTGGGACAGGTACGAAGTGCACCCGTTAGAGAAAGGCAAAGCAGCCTATGCAGTTTAGTGCATTTGTTGATGGCAGTGACCTGCGTGACCTTTGGCCACCACACAATAGCGGCGTAGGTGACGATGGGTCTTACCATCATCTCAAATAACCACCGAATGGTGCATGATTTGAGACCCCAGGTCCTACCAAAGAATCTTCTACATGCCCACATGGCATGAGTTGCCTTTGATAGGGTGTTGTTTAAATGGGAATTCCAGTTCAGTCTTTTATCAAGAGTTACCCCTAGATATTTGACCTCGTTGGAAAGTCCCACGGGAGAGCCGCCAATATGCAATTGACCTATGTCAACGGAATAGCGCTTAGTGAATGGAACGATAATCGCCTTTTGTGGATTGATGCTAAGACCTACATCTTCGCACCATCTACTAACCGTGTTCAGAGCAGATTGCATCAGCTCTGTCACGGTGTTGGCAAAGTTCCCGTTCACTATGAGAGCCAGGTCGTCAGCATAGCCAATTGCTTGCACGCCCTGTTCAGCGAGAATACTCAGTAGTTCATCAACTACTAAAGACCAGAGTAAGGGGGATAGGACCCCTCCCTGGGGACATCCCTTAACCGCACTAATGAAAGCAGTCGTGGAGTCCAAGGTAGAGGAAATGGTCCGATGCTTGAGCATAGCATCAATCCATCGGATTAGGGGACGGGCGATATTTCTGCGCTCTAGTGCAGCAGAAATAGACTCGTAGCCGGTATTATCGAAAGCACCCTCTATATCAAGAAAAGAGCACAGAGCAATATTCTTGGATACGAAGGCTCCTTCGATTTTACCCACTAGCTTGTGAAGAGCGACCTCAGTCGATCTTCCGGCTATATACGCAAACTGCGTGGGATGCAGAGGATGGCTTTTCTGCAGAGAGCACCGAATGTGCAGGTCTACGAGCCTTTCCGCTGTTTTAAGCAGAAAGGAGGTGAGACTGATCGGTCGATATGACTTAGGCTGGTCAGGGAGACGGTTTCCCTGCTTGGGAATGAATACCACATTGACTCTCCTCCAAGAGATGGGTATGTATCCCCAAGTGAGACTGGCTCTAAGTAGACCGACCAGCGGATCGAGAGTGTGATCCAGGCTGTTCTGTAGAAGGGCTGGAAAGATCTGATCGCCCCCTGGGGCTTTGAAGGGAGCGAAGGAGTTTACAGCCCATTTGACCTTTTCAGGGTCGAAGATAGTCCCTGATAGACTGGACCCACGTGAGTCCGGTGACAGGGTGGCGTCATCGTGACTCGATAGATCTGGGTTCGCCACCGAACCTGGGAAGTGGACTTGAAGAAGAAGGTCAAGTGCTTCCCTGCGATCTTGGGTGAAAGAGCCGTCTGCTCTTTTGAGTAGCCCTATCCCATTAGACGACCCTTTAGCTAATACTTTGTGGAGCCTCGCTGCCTCTGGCAGCGATTCAATGCTACCACAGTAGCTGCGCCACGTATCGCGCTTGGCACGTCTAATGGTTTTGTTGTAATTTGTGAGAGCGTCCCTATAGACGTCCCAGCTGACACGGTTAGATCTGGCCCTGTTGAATAGGCTTCTAACCTTCCTTCTTTGAGCAGCCAGTTCCTCGTTCCACCAAGGAACTTTTCGGTTGACTTTTAAGGTCTTCCGAACAGAACTGTCCTCGAAGGATGTGATCAGCACATCTTGAAGCAGGTTGGCAGCAAGTTCTATCTCACTGATAGAATTCGGGTTGCTGATCAACGAGTCTGCTTTAAAAGCCACAGAGGCTTTGAATAGTTCCCAATTTGTCTTTTTGGGACAGAAGGAGTTCTGGCGGATTTCGACTTGGCCAGGGAGGTCGAACCTGATGTGCTGATGGTCCGACAGCGTGGCTTCGTCTGCTACCCGCCAGTTTACCAGCGAACTCGCAAGAGAGTTGCTGACTAGGGTGAGATCCAGAACCTCCTCCCTAATGGCGTTAATAAAGGTAGGCTTACACCCTATGTTAGCAACATCTAATTGACAACACAATAGATATTCTAAGAGGGACTCACCACGTTTATTGACGTCGCTGCTTCCCCAGATCGTGTGATGCGCATTTGCATCACAGCCGATCACGAGCGGCTTGTTGTGCAAGCGGCAGAACTCCACTAGCCGCTGAACCTCTGTTGGAGCGACGTCATCCACGTCGCCCGGGAAATAGGCAGAGGCTAGCACTACCTCCCGGACGCCTTCAGCCGTGGCTACCTCAATAGCCGTTGCCACCAGGTCTCTGTGGATGAAATTGGGTAAAGGGAAGTGTCTCACACTGTTATTTACAACAATAGCGGTGCGAGGGGCACCACCCATACGGTATATAACAACTTACATGATCCGCATGATAATGTCCACGGATGTGGCCACCGATCAACCAGGGCTCTTGGACGAGGATAAGTTTCACCCTGCCAAAGGGCGGAATTTGACTGTTACCCTGCACTTAAGATCCGTCAGAGTCTTGAACGACTTCTCGTCGACCAACATCGCGAGGTGCGCCGTTTTGCCATTAAGGCTGTGTTGAACCACCCGCCACAGCTCCGTTGAGAAGCACTCAAAATTCTGGAGACCCAAGTACTCCAGAATGGCGGCGGGTGGGAAGTCAGCACTATTGGGGAAGTACCCTCGAATGAGGTGAGCTCTTGGGAACTCAGCTTCCTCCAATAGCTTGATATCAAGGCCGCTGATGGACTTGATATGTCCAACAGCTCCCCTGACCCATTCGGCAGTGCTGCTGTCCTCGCACACCAGGAGCAGCCATTCATTTCGGGGTATGCACCCATCGAAACCTGGACCGATTCTTGATGTGGAGGGCAGCCGCATCGCCTTTAGGATGCTGTCTTGCACCGTGGCCAATTGCTCCGGTGTAAGAGGTTTGTTGGGATCAGCCGAAGTGAAGCCCAGTTTCACTCTGCTTGCCACCTGGCTGAAGAGTGGCTTTGTGGACTCCACATGAGTCTTTTTGGGCTTCTTTGAAGACCCTTGGGGTTCGAGGGTATCGTCAGTGCGCGTCCGCTTGGCCTTGGTTTCCACGGGGGGCGCAGTGGCGATAGCCAGAGCCTCTGCTCTGCTCGAACCCTTAGCGAGTGCAGCTTTGAAGAGCTTCTTCTCGCGGGTCTTCAGTTTGACGAAGGCGTCCCCCGAGTCCAGTCGCAGAGTCTGGATTTGGGAGCCTGCTTCTGTGAGGCCTGACCTCTGTGAGGCCACGGAAGCGTCGTCAGCAAAGCTGATCAGGTCACCTTCAGCTTCCGCGTCGGAGGACATCACCTCGACGGTCTGTTGCGTGCCTGAGCAGTTGTTGGACGAGAAAGCAGCACTAGCGAACTCAGTGTCCAAGGGAGTTCGTGGCCCGGCCGAGTCCCCAGGAGTACTAGGGTCGAGACCCGTAGTATTGGGGGTGGAAGCCAGCAGCCCAATGGCTGCAGTGCTGGTGTTGGGGTCGGCCGTGAAGGCTTCACCCTGGATTGATGCAATTAAAGCTGCATCAGGCTTGTTAATTTTTAATGAAAAGTTCCATAAATTGGTCCCACGAGTAGGCGGGAAGGGGAGGTCACCCACGACATAGCCCGCGTGCCGTGGGAAGTCTAAATGAAACTGGAGGGCGACAGGTATCCAGAGTCCGCATACTAGAGACCGGGCTACCCCCCGGCCATGCATCCCTTAGCGTATGCTGTTCCGCCTTGGATTGGGGTGATTTATAGATTCACGATCTTCGCCCGACTACAATTAGTCAGCACCCCTAGCAGAGACATGACCGTGCTAGGGGCCTGCTTCCAGCCGCCCTCACGTGGAGAGTATAGCCGCACTTCCGTCAGTACTAATTTGATATATATATAATTACACGTCCGTGGTTTAAGGTTTTGAAAAAAATGTATTTTTATTAAAACCGAAACTTAAGTGGTACGTGGAGACAATTCGTGTTTAACAGTTGAAGGCGGAATTAAATCAAACCTCAATACAAAAAGCAAAACCAAAAAAAACTTTGAGGTTAATTATTTTATTTTGAGGAGAGTAAAAAAAAATTCATTTTTTTTTTTTTAAACTCTTTGAGGGGGGGGGCGAAAGGAAAAAAAAGAGCTGCGTAAGCGACGTTTTTAAAAGTAATTTAAGAATTAAATCTAACTCTTAGGATAAATTTTTTTTTTTTAGTTTTTTTTTTTTTTAATTGACCCTTCTTGTGGGAATGTTTACAATTAATCAGAGTAGGCTGATTTGTTCTTGTGGGAATGTTTACAATTGATCAGAGTAGGCTGATTTGTTATTGTCGCCGAATTTTGGACTGCGGATGTTATGTCTAAGTAGGCTGGGGTGGTTATGATGCAACACATAAACATTTGACTTATATGCTAAGTACAAGTGGTAATTTGATATATGTAAGTGGTTTTGGTTATGAGTGTATGTGTGGTTAAGTGGGTGGTCAAGTGGTGCATTATGGTACATATGTTACTTCCCCATCCTTAAAAAATTAGCCTGCCCTCAGGCGGATAAACTAGGGTACAATATAGGGTTTATATTATTATCATTTGCTATTACGTCATTGTTTACAATATTTGGGGGTTCTGTAGGAGTGGGAACTTGTTTTTTGAATTTGATTATGATTTTCTTAGGTATACTCTTATATTTGTATAGAAAATAAAATATTATTATTATAATTAATACAATTATTGACGTTATTATTATTGTCTGGAAAGTATTTTTTGTTTTTATTTCAACAATTTCTTTTGCTTGAATGTATGCTAATGTATCTAGTTTGGTTACGTTATTGTTCACATAAACTGTTTGTGTGTAATCAAGTATTGTATTTGATATTAAAATATCATCGATTTCAATTGAACAGTTAGAAGCTTTAATTAAATTATCTCCCTCTATTATTATTTCCTGATTTATACAATTTTGGTTAACTATGGTTTTTGGCAAGTTCCATGTTAATAGAATGTTAGGTTCGACATAACTGACTTCTGTATTTTTGTGCGTTTTTGTATATCTACATTCTGTATTTGCTTGATTGAGAATACCTGTTATACATTTGTTAAGTACTACTTTTTTTGAAGATGCTAAGAAAGTTTTATTATTCTGAACAAAATATTTGTCATTTACATTCTCCATTAGGATATTTTTGTTGTTATCGGGATACGGTACTATTGTGAAAACTGGTGTTTTTATAATATCTTTTGGGATATGGGAAATTAAAAGAATTTCGTTTGTGTCAGTTTTTAACCAAGTTGACGTTTTAATATTCAGAACTTTTTCAGAGTTTATATTTGTTAAATAGTCATGTTTTAACAGCTTGGGGTTAAATATGCCAAGTCTCGTTAACTGCATTCCTAGTTCAATATCTTCTATTATATACTCTGTAAACTGTTGAAGATTGAATAACAAAAGGTTAAGTCTTTTGTCTGCTTCGTGTGTTGTGCTTAAAAAATTTATTATTTCTATTCCTTTGTTTACTTCTTTTAGTACATCATTGAGTTCGTTATTTTGTACTGTATTTTCTGACAAGTTTTGAATTTTTTGCTCTAACTCTTCTTTATCTGTTTAATCTAGTGTATGTTGTGCCTATAAAATTAACTAAGCCGCGTTTGCTACGCTTTGCTATTCTAATGCCATTCATTTCTCTTATTAATTTCTCTACTAAATATTGAACTTGGGATACATTTTCATATTCTTGTGATTGTTTAATTATATTATTATACATTTGTTCTGTTTTTGTTATGTTCACAGTTAAGGAATGATATTCATAATTGATGGGTAAACTTATTGACCCAGTATTAAAGATTAGGTAACCATTTTTGGCTTGAATTGGGTTGACTTCGATACTTTGTCCATGGACGTATCGGGTGAAACACAATAAAAAATAGTAAGTAACCATCAGAAAGATGTGATTATGTCTGGCTGCTTTGGTCGTTTGGAGTTGCGCTGGAATTATTATACTTAGTTTCATTAATTTTCTTTTTCTTTTTATATTTTGATTTGTAATGAGTTATTTTTCTACCTCTATTCTTCTCTTCAAAATGCTTATCATCTAGTTGCGTTATTTCTCCTGTTTTTCTGAATGGATTCGTTGTTTTGGATTTAACCAGAGGGGCCTGTCTATATCTAGTATCTACTTCGTACTCTTCACGAGTTTCGTTTAACTTATCTATTTTGTTATTTTTATTATTTTGGGTATCATAAGCAGGGGTTCCTGCATATATGAAAATATCGGCTGGGGTTCTTCCAGTCGTATTATGTTTAGTTTTATGATTATAAATGTAAAGTATGGTTTCAAAACTAGTTAATTTATTTTCTGGGTCGGATTCGGTATTGATTATTCTTAGTTTTTCGTTAATAGTTTTATGAAATCTCTCAATATCAGAAATTCCATTTTTACTGGTTGTTATTTCTATTTTGACGCCTTCTGTTTGTAACCAAAGTTGTAAAGCTGCGCACATAAATGCTGAATCTTTATCTGCTTTGATTTCTATTGGCTTACCCATATTGGTAAAGACTGAGAGTATTGCTCGTTTAGCTTCAAGCCAATCTCTAGATTTAATTTCAGTTAAAGAGGCGAATTTTGAATATATATCGATGCAAGATAGAAATTGTCTATTATTAATCATATAAAAGTCCATTACATATTTATCTCTTGGATTGAAAGTTTCAGGAGTTATTTCAAATGTTAATTTTGTATTTCTATGCTCAGTTTTTGCTACATTGCAAACTTCGCATTCGTTGATAATATTTTGAATCAATTTTTGATAGTCGGGGTAATAGAAATTTTCTTTGAAAATGGCAATGGTTTTTTCGATACCAGGGTGTAAAAGTCCTTTGTGTTTTTGAAGTATAATTTCTTTGAATTGAGCATAAGTGTTAATATTGGTAAGCTTTATAGTAGATCTCATTACTTTAGTAATGTTATTTGGACAAATAATATTGACGTAGGCGTTTTGAAAAGTTGTAAAGTCTTCATCATTGTTAAAATAGATGACAGTGTTTTTTGTACAGATATATTCTTTAATAAGCTCTTTTGCATGATCTAATGTCATTTCTTTGTAGATGATGTCTGTTATTGTTTTATGAAAATATTTAGTTGTTGTAGTTGTACCTCTTGTGAATTCTATTTGATTAGTATAGTAGTTAATTGGTCTTTCTGTTATTGTTATGTAATTTTGATTATCTTCGTGGCTACTATGTATGGTAGCTGCTGTAGTAGGAGTTTCACCGAGAAAGTTTTCAATCTTTACACGTGAAAGTGCATCTGCGACATGGTTTTCTTTACCTGGTACATATTTAATGTGGTAGTCAAACTCATTCAGTCTGATTTTCCATCTTTGGAGTTTCATGTTTGGTTCTTTGATATTATCAAGCCAAACTAAGGGTCGGTGGTCACTTAGAATTTGAAATTTACGACCAAAAAGGTAGGACCTGAAGTATTTAGTGGCCCAGACAATAGCTAAAAGTTCTTTTTCTATTGCCGAATAATTAAGTTCATGATCATTGAGAGTACGACTAGCGTAACAAATAGGTTTGTGATCCTGGGACAGTACAGCACCTAGGGCAATATTGCTGGCATCTGTAGTTAGTGAAAATGGTTTCTCGAAATTGGGGTAAGTTAGAATTGGATCGGACATAATGAGAAATTTTAATTTCTCGAAAGCGGATATATAATTTATATCGTTGGGATCTATCTTGGCGCCCTTCTTTAAATTTTGGGTCATTGGTTTCGCAATGTTTGCAAAGTTGGGAATAAACTTCCTATAAAAACCGCAAAGTCCAAGGAACGACTTTATTTGTTTAGGTGTTTTGGGAATCGGAAAATTCTTAATTGCGTTTATTTTTATTGGGTTAGGTTTTATACCTTCAGTTGTTATAATATGTCCTAGAAATTCTGTTTCCTTTTTTAGAAATTCGCATTTGTCTAATTGCAATTTCAAGTTTGCTTCCTTTAATTTAGCAAATACTTTACGCAGAGACATTAAATGTTCTTCCAATGAAGTGGAAAACACTATAATGTCATCCATGTAAACTAAACAATCTTTGTAGATAAGATCTTCTAACAGATTGTTTACGCAACGTTGAAATGTTGCAGGTGCGTTTTTCAGACCGAATGGCATTCGAGTGTACTCGTAATGTCCATTTTTGGTAGAAAAAGCTGTTTTTTGTATTGAGTTTTCATCCATTTGGATTTGATGAAAACCTTTTGCTAAATCTATGGTAGTGAAATATTGTGATCTACCGAGTTTATCCAATATTTCGTCCATAACTGGAATAGGATATTTATCGTCCACGGTAATTTCGTTTAGCTTTCGATAGTCAATGACTATCCTAAACTTTTGTTTACCGGATGCATCACTTTTCTTTGGTACTATCCAAATAGGTGAGCAATAAGGTGAGTTCGATTTTCGAATGATGCCTTGTTCTATCATTTCTTTTATTTGGACTTCGACTTCTTTATCATGAGCTTGGGGGTATTTGTAAGGTTTTTTATAAACTGGATCTTCATGTTTAGTATTTATGACATGTTTAACGGTACTTGTGAACGTCAAATTTTCACCTTCTCTGTACTGAATGTCCCTAAATTCGTGAAGAATTTTAGTCAGAGCACTTGTCTCTTCCTTATTTAAATGGTCAAGTCTGAATTCGTTAGATTCTTTTAATTCATTTTCTATTGCGTAATTTATTGCCTCGTCATCAGTAGATGATGGCTCTAAACAGCTCATACAATCGATATTGTCTTCTGAGTTTACCTTTTGCTCGGTCTCATAATGCATTAAGAAATTGTAATTGTTTAAATTAACAGTTGCTTTGCTAAAATTGATTTGAGCATTGGTGTCTTCTAAGAAGTCTCTACCTAGTAACATATCATAATTTTCCGAGAAATTATGGATATAAAAAACTTGTTTAGAGGGGCAAAGTTTACTGGGTTTTAAACTTATACTATCGTTTAATGTTACTATACCGTTAATGGTATGAACTTGTAATTTATTGGTTTTGACGGGAAAATTAAAGAAATTAGATTTTATAATGTTAATTGTAGATCCGGTATCGATGATACAGCGGAGCTTTATATCGTTCATAAGAACATTTATGAACGGGCTTCTTCTTCTTCGTTGTCCGAGGCAATTTGATGAAAATTTTCGGACGTGTCCATTTTTGATTGGCCACTCGAACTAGGTCTTTGCCTTTTATGTGCTGGGTTCGGAGCACTTGAAGAAGCTTGGTTTGTTTGGTAATTTGCTGGGTTTTGTACCTGTGCCTGGTCTAGTTTCTGTTTGAATTCTTTATATAACTGCTCGATATTCTGATCATTATTTTTATTATTATCACTAGCATTGTTGTGATTTTTGTTCTGATTATTTGAACTTGACATTTGGTTGTAGTTAGGGTTGTAACTGTTACTTTTCGAACTGTTAGTTTGATTATTTTTATTTTGATTGTTTTGTTGTTTTGGACGATCGGACCATACGCTATCATAGCAACCTTCTTGTTGAGCAATTTGCTTCAACTTGCTTACAGTTGTTATGTCGAACCTAGCTAGCTGCATATAAAGCCTATCAGGGAGTTTTCTTGTTATCACATCTTTTACGGTGTTATTCATGCCGTTTGTATATATGTGGTTATTGAATGGGTTGTTTTCTAAATCTAGCTTATTGGTAATTACAAAACATTTTTCTTCAAGTTCTTCTATAAACTTACGAATCGATCCAGTAAATGGTGTATTGTAGAGTCGTCTTAGAAGTTCTTCAAAGGGCGTCTGTGTTTTGAATTCCGAAATAAGGGCTTCCTTCAGATCGTTCCATGTGTTAGCTGCGCTCAGTTGGGACACTCGCTGAGCCTCACCTCCGATTTGCATCTCGATGGCACTGAATATGATGTGTCCTTGCCGGGCGTCAGTTGTTGGGTAGAGGTCACGGATAAACTCTATTCGTCTTATAAAAGAGCTTAACTCTGATGTGATACCGGTGAATGTTGGTATTTGACGGATCTGACCAAGGGCTTGGTTTAGATGGTTTTCCGATAGAAGTTGAACTTGTTGTAGTTGTGGTTGTTGTTGCTGTTGTTGCGCCATATTAAAGTTTTTATTTACTCGCTTAGCACTTGTGCTAGGGATTTATATATTTTTTTTGTTTAGGGATTGGGTTGGTTGGTGTTTGTTGAGTTTGACCTGGGACAACGATTGTCCTTTAGTGGTCTTCACTGCAGCACTTTATGTAAAAATTTAAAAAAAAAAAAAAAATGTTCACCTCCAGTAGCGGTCACACTTTCACAGTGGGCTACTAAGTTGGAGTGTTTCACTAAGCACTGAGTTTGTTCGGTTTTTCGCGGATTGTAGCCTTCCTGTAACTTTAAATTAGTTACGCAATCGAAGGTTTTATATCACACGCTGTTCTTTGGCGGATACTAATTATCGATTTAATTAATATCCTACCGGCTGCGCCAATTACACGTCCGTGGTTTAAGGTTTTGAAAAACAATGTATTTTTATTAAAACCGAAACTTAAGTGGTACGTTTGGGGCCAACAGTTGAAGGCGGAATTAAATCTAACTCTAAGCTACAAGCTGAACGCTTAGCAAACTCTTGGCTGAGTCTTATTTACTTATATGTTGAGTGTACATAAGGCTCTCTTTTATGTTTATGCACTCTCTTGAGTGGATCGCGCATGGGAACGGATCAGCCGAGAATTTGAGCTGCGTTAGCAGTTTTGACCCTTCTTGTGGGAATGTTTACAATTAATCAGAATAGGCTGATTTGTTCTTGTGGGAATGTTTACAATTGATCAGAGTAGGCTGATTTGTTATTGTCGCCGAATTTGGGACTGCGGATGTTATGTCTAAGTAGGCCGGGGTGGTTATGATGCAACACATAAACATTTGACTTATATGCTAAGTACAAGTGGTAATTTGATATATGTAAGTGGTTTTGGTTATGAGTGTATGTGTGGTTAAGTGGGTGGTCAAGTGGTGCATTATGGTACATATGTTACTATATATATTTTCTTCATAGATGGGTGACATCACAGACTGGAAGCCACAAGCGCAGACAATGATTCTGCAATATTTGTTTGAACTATTCTACGAGTGAGGCAGCAGCCACTCGTCATCACGAGATATATGGAAAAAATACAGTTCTTCGTTATAACTAAGAACTACCAGAAGGAAGTTAAGGTACCATTCGCCGTCTACGCTGATTTCGAAGCCATTCTTCAACCGAAGAATGATAGTGTGAGTGACAAAATGTTAGATATTAATTTACATTTACCTATATCATATGCATACTATATAAAGTGTACATATAATAATGAGTTAAGTAGCTTTAAGTTAGAAACAAGTGAGAGGGCCAGTTCAGCATTTATAGATAACTTAGTAGAGAATGTTACAAATATTTATGATAGCTATTTATCAAAAAAAGTTCCGATTCAAATGTCTTTTGATGACGAAGTCGAGTTTCAGAAGAGCAAGAATTGTTTTATATGTGCAGCAACCCTGTTAGAAGATAGAGTTAGAGATCATTGCCATTTTACAGAATTCCTGTAACTTGAAATATAAAGTACCTAATTTTATACCAGAATTTTTTCATAATTTCACTAGGTATGATTGTCACTTGTTTATTAACGAGTTGGCAAATATACCTGAACAACTTAACGTAGTGCCCCTCAATAAGGAACAGTATATTTCTTATTATTTTTTCCTCCCTTCTTCCTTTTTCTCATACCCATTCCAAATTTCCTTTTTGCTTTCATTATATTTGTAACAAAATATGCTGACGATTTTTCTCCTAAACTAGAATCTTTTGCATTTACACGTTCCCAAACCATGTTTATCAACTCTTAATCAGCCTCGTGTCGTTGACTTAAGTCTTTATGCTGTGAATAAGCGATATCGTGTATTCTACAAGCCTCATCCAATTTATTTATTCCTCGATCGCCTCGTGCCAAACGTTTAGATAACTTTGTACCAGGACCAGCTAGATGAGCTTCAAAAGGTAAGCCATTAATTATTTTATTTATAATACCACCACCTCGCTTCAAGTTTGAATTATGACTGGAACAATTATAAAAGCGTTTACCCATTTTATTTGATGTTTAATCGATGAGTATTTCTCATTGAATGAAGTAAAGTGTGTGAGTGCCAATGCGTTTAATAAAACAAAAACAAGATATTTGTATTAGAAACATTGAGAGTGGTAATGATGGTCAATCACTGTCTCAAAGATTATCACGTCATAGCCCCCTCTTACCTAATACAATAAGAACACTTGTTGTTGGACCATCCAACTGTGGTAAAACTGATGATTTTTACGCTGATATACGTGAAGATCTTCCGATGAAATTTGATACATCTGATTATCATTCCGATCAATTAAATAAATACGGTTTTCGCAGCGTTAACAAGAAACGCATAGGGTTTTTTAAAGATGAGTTGAATGGGAAGCTTATGAGTGAATTCGAAGGCTTACGTTCAAAAATGTATTCATTTCTTGTTCCTGGCGGCCAAGAAGTAAAAAAATCTAAAGGGGTTAAGGCAAGTTGTGTTAAGCGAATCGGCTTTGCTGATTATAAAAAATGTTTAAATACTGGTGAAAAAAAGAGAGGTACAATGTCGTTGATTAGATCAGATAACCATGTGCTTAAAACAAGTACAATTTCAAAAATAGTCCTAGATAGTAAAGATGATAAACGAGTTGTAGAACCAGATTTACACAATACAATGGCTCATGGACATTATAGGCTACAGAAACGTAAGCTTATGGAAGACATAAGTGAGGGTGATGCTCATATTTTAGTTTGGGATAAAAAAATTAAAGAGTTAGAGAATGTTGAAAAACAAACAGTTCAACAGAAAGCACTATTAAAGAAATATAAAGAAGATAAAGAGAACACAGAAGTTGATTTATTTTATGCTGAACTGGCCCTGGCAATAAATTTCGAATAGAAAAAAAGAATTTACTAGACAATTGTTTTGATTTAATATTTATTTGTAAAAAACGATAGAAAATAGTTATTAAATGTGTAAAATGTATATAATGTATAAAATGTATAAATATATAATGTATAAAATGTAAAAAAAAAATGTATAAAATGTGTAAAATTATATTACGAATAAAAACAAATGTTAATATATATATATATATAATTTGAAAAAGAATAAAACATGTGTTTGAATATATTTATAGGATTTCATTTTTATGTACCCAACTATCTTGAGAGGTGGGAAAACCAAGCCAACGTACAAATACTCTATCCCCTTTTCGCTTCAAAATTTTTTCCACTAGATATGTATGTGGGAAATGTGTTTTGTTTATCTCTTGCTTATAAAACCCTCCCTCAATAGGGTTTCCATTCAGATCATCGAGCAAATATGTAGTTGGAAACGTTCTTTGAATTTTCCGAATTCTAAAAATTTCTGTTGTCCAATTTGGAGTATAGCCCTTTTCAAATACATGTTTGTATTTACTTATACGCACAAGATCACCTTGACGCAAGTTTTTGTCTATAAATATTTTTATATGATTATATGCTGTCTTCAGAATTTTTTCCTCATTAGCCTTGGTTACATTAATTGGCTTCTCTTGTATGGTTCTATGCTTTCGATTATTATATACATCAATTAGTTGCTTGTATATTTGAACCCACTTATATGATCCATTAAAACTGAACTCACGCCACATGAGTTCTTTCAGTGTTCTATTAAAACGTTCAACAATTGACGCCTTTAGGGAACTGAATGTAGAGTAGTGGTTGATTTCATAAGAGTGCATTAATGCCTTGAAATGTGTATTATAGAATTCAGTTCCGTTATCAGTTTGTAAATTTTTTGGTGCACCACGACCAGACTTGAATATTTTTTCCATTGCCTGTGCTACTTCTTTAGCATTTTTTGTTTTTAATGCTTCACCCCACGCATATTTTGAAAAACAATCTATAACAGTTAGAAGATAGCGGAACCCATTATTCGATGAGCTGTATGCACCCATTTCAACTAAATCAGCTTGCCATAAGTCGTTGATACCCTTCACAATCACTCTACGTCGTTTAAAATTCTTAATTGATGATCGATGTAATTCATTCACTATTTCTCGCTTCGTTGATGGTAACATTTTCGTTGTTGTTGTTGACGTCATCGTTGACTTCCTTAAACTATTCTTCCCCATTGACTTCTTCTGCTTCATACTACATATATTCTAATTTAGTTTTAATGATGTGTGAAAGGTTTAACTCTTTCTATGCTCTCGGTTTCACTTTTAAGAGTAGTGTTAAAGCTAATGGAGTCAAAAATATCTTGTTCTATACCATCCAATTCTTCAATTCGTTTTTGCACAATTCTCTCCAAGTTAGGAATTCTTTTGTTGAAGTCGAGAATGTTTGTCTCAATCTCTGTAATTAATGTTTTTTTCTTATTTTTTGTTTGACGCCGTTCGTTAGAAATTGAAGAAGATATATTTCTTACAACTTTTTCTAGTGCTTCGTCAACATACTGTTTTGATGTTAAGTCATTTTCATTTATGGGTGTTAGACAATTTTTAAATATTTTCTTCTGCGCATTCAGATTACCATCAGAGTCATTGAATAAAACTTCAAATTTTTCAACACCTTTCCTAAAGTGTTTTGAATATTCTTCTTTATTTGAATAATGTCCGAACTTATCAAGTGACATGTTGAATATGATTGTAAGTAGCAATTGAATATTATATTTAAAGTTTTCATTACATTTTTTGGGGCGTTATTATAACTTCTGGATATTCTTCATCTTGTTTTTCATTTATTATAACAGTTTGATGAACATCATGAGATTGACCATATGGCTTATAACCCAGAATCATTGAACCATCTATTTGTATAGTACTAGATTTTACAGCAGGTTTTTTTAAATGTTTGTTCACAAAGCTAGTTAAGTTATTCATTTTCTCGATAATTGTATTCATAACTCTATCGAGATTTGCCATTGAATTAAGTAAATGGATTACTTTATCTTCCAATGATGTTATACGTATATTTCGTTGTTCAAAAGACTTAATTATTGTTTTCTCCTGCAACGCTTTCAATTCATTTACTTTCCCATCTACATACGCTTTTATTGTTAAGTCAAAATCATTTTCCGGTGGTGAAGAATTTTTGACTCGTTTTTGTTGCACATTTATATGTCCATCACTATCAAGATATACACCTGTTAGGTTTTCAAGTTCTCTTTTAAAAATTGAAGAAGAAAACTGTCTATTACTCGAAAAATGTCCAAACTTGTCAATAGACATTTTGATAATAATTGAAATGTCTGGATGACTACTGTATTTATTAGTATATTATTTTCTCTTCACGCAACTCTTCTGTTATTGATAGAATTTCATTGGTATGATTGTTATTACCAGCAGCTTGTGAAGCTATTAAAAGTTGTAAGCGTTCAACTAATTCGTTAACGTCATTCCAATAGACATAATTTGGTTTCTCCTGTTTTAACTTCATAAACATAGCACCACCCCCTCCTTTCTTGGTTTGAATTGGTGTAGATACAGCTGCAGGTTTTTATTTTTTGTTGTTGTTGTTGACGATATCAAGGGTTTAATAATTTTAGTATATTTCACTGCACGAGTTCCTTTAATTTGTTTTTTAGGATCATAATCTCTTCTATGTACACTCGTTTCTTCTAAAATCTCTTTATATGAAACTAAATCAGTTTTAGAGTAATTCGTTGGATGGTTATGAAAAATTAGAGAGTATAAACCGAATGTAAGAGGCCATGTACTCCCGCTTGATAATATAATTTTAGTTTTTTTTACTTCTAGTTGTTTGTTACCCAGCTCTAGTTTTGATTTAGACCCTGTTGGACCATAAACCCTATCCAAGAGATTATCATTTAAAAGTTTATTTATACTTAAATTAATATTATCAGGTATTTGATCTTCATCACTTTCTATGATTTCTTCTTCTTCTTCTTCTTCTTCTTCTTTTTACTTCTTCATTATCACTATCTTCATTTTCTATATTTGATTGAGAATAGTAAATATCATTATCACTATCATCATCATCATCATCATCATCATCATGATCAATAGTTGAATTATTAATAGAAGGAGATTCTTCCTTTTTTATTCTTTCATACTTTATTTTTTTAATTTTATTATAGTTGGTATGCTTTACATCTCTAACAAGTTCATGCAATGGTTCTGTAATAGGCTTAAAAGTTTCTTCCAAATGAGAGATATTATCATTTTTTGTCTGCTTCAATTCAGAAAATTTTCTTTTCAGAATATTTCTAGTTTTTGTTAACTGATCTAATATTTTCCTACTCATTTTATTGAATTTAGATGTCTATTTCTCTATGTTACTTCCTCAGTACTGTGGACAAATAGTAAATGTTTAAAATATTTATAACAATTGAGTTTGAGGTTTCAAAAATTTAGACTTTATTTTCTTCTTCTTAGTTTACATTATTAAATTTTATTATTTTTTTCTATTACTATGTTGTTATTACTTATTTTGATTATGTTGAAATGTTTATCCTTTAGAAGCTCAATCGTTTCATCTCTCATATTTGCATAACGTTCAGGTAAATACAAAATGTAGTCATCCAGTTCAAGAGCCAATGATTTTCCAATCCTGGTCTGCTTGCGTGTTGCTTTCACGATTGGATAGCGCACATCAGTCTCCATCTTACTTTTGCTTAAGAGTGGCTTCGATATCATCCCGTTGAACTCGTTGACTGCATTCAATTCTTCCTGATTGCTCATTTTTTGTTGTAGATGTAGTTGTAGTTGTAGTTGTAGTTCTAGTTGTAGTTATCGTTGTTGTAGTTATAGTTGTAGTTATCGTTGTTGTAGCTAGCACCAACAGAGAGTTTGTAGACATCAACAGAGAGTTTATAGATAACAACTGAGTTCAAACAGGTAGCAAGTACTGGTTTTATAGCCAGTGAGAGAACCTGTCCTATGCTCGCTTCAGTACACACCCTCGCTCTTTCCATTGGATCTTCACTAGGGCATGTTGATGCAGAGAGGGACAGAACATTCAACCCTCATTTTGTGTGAGCTCAAACATGTAGCAAGTACCGGTTTTATGAACAGTGAGAGAACACACCCTCGCTTTTCCATTGGATCTTCACTAAAACATGTCGATGAAGAGAGGGACAGAACATTTTCTGTGTTCTCTTACTTTAAAGTTAGTAAAAAATGAAGTGCGAGATGGCCACAGTTGAATGTATTAAATTGTTTTTGTTCTCTAACATAGTTATAGTTAATATTTTTCCCCAAGTATTTCACAACTTCTTTTGGCGGTTGTAAATTCCCAAAACTATCAAAGTAGTGTATGCTCTTTCCGTTTTTATTATAAGCTACCCAATGTGTACCATCTGATGTTGAATCATCCAAGTTGACGATACCCGATTCACGAATCCATGGGGAACTTGGAAGTGAATCTCTCATAAATACACCTCTAAAATGGGAGATATGTTTTCGAGCAAACTTTTCAATATCAAAATTAGAAAGTGCTCTGTTGGGTAGCTTATCTAGTAGTTTTTTGCTTTTCCTACACCCCCTCTAAACGGATTAAGATACAATCCATAACCTCTTTTTATACGGTTTAAGAAACATACCATTTCCCACATGAATACTCTCCATTTTCTTATTATGTCGCTTACTCTCTTCCAACTGTTTTTTTCCTGTGTTTGCATTGGTGATTGCTTTAGCAATAGCAGCACTACCAGAAGCAAGGCTACCTAGAGCGCTGAGAGCAGTTAAAATGGGAACAAGTGGTAAAAACCCTCCAATTTTCGGTACATTAATTACCCTTGGAACTTTTATGTTTTTTTTCTGACGTCCAATTGATTTGCTAACTGCTTTGCGTGCAACCCTAATTGCATTCATCAAGTCTAATGGTTTCTTTTCTTTTAACGCTCGAATACCTGATTTGATAACATGTGAAATGTTCTTGATTCGCAGTTTACAACGTCTTTTCTTATTGTTCTTATTATTTTTTCCTCCCTTCTTCCTTTTTCTCATACCCATTCCAAATTTCCTTTTTGCTTTCATTATATTTGTAACAAAATATGCTGACGATTTTTCTCCTAAACTAGAATCTTTTGCATTTACACGTTCCCAAGCCCTGTTTATCAACTCTTTATCAGCCTCGTGTCGTTGACTTAAGTCTTTATGCTGTGAATAAGCGATATCGTGTATTCTACAAGCCTCATCCAATTTATTTATTTCTTGATCGCCTCGTGGTTAGATAAAGCTAATTAGCTGTTTAGATATAGCTGATTAGCTCATTAGATATAGCTGATTAGCTGTTTATATAGCTGATTAGCTGTTTATATATAGCTGATTAGATATAGCTGATTAGCTGCTTATATATAGCTGATTAGATATAGCTGATTAGCTGATTAGATATTGCTGATTAGCTAATTAGATATAGCTGATTAGCTGATTAGATATAGCTGATTAGTTGTTTATATATAGCTGATTAGCTGATTAGATATAGCTGATTAGCTGTTTATATAACTGATTAGCTGTTTATATATAGCTGATTAGATATAGCTGATTAGCTGCTTATATATAGCTGATTAGTTGATTAGATATAGCTGATTAGCTGTTTATATATAGCAGATTAGCTGTTTTAGCAGTTGTTGTTTAGCTGGTTAGTTGTTTAGCTGTTGTTGTTGTTCTTGTGTTGGTAGCTGTTTACACATTTCAAGATTAACTATGTGCATAAATTATAACAATATCGTTTTCATACTCACCGACACAAAAGGGACTTGTTGAACTTGTTGAACAAGGGTCTCCCGGACTGTCAAATATCACGGTTAACAACGCACAAAAGGAACAATGCACACTTGTTCAGTTTCACACGCTCACCTCGCAACCTTTAATACCGCGCACACACCCTCGAACACATTAACTTGTTGAACTAGGGTCTGCCGGACTGTCAAATATCAATAAGATATCTTGAGTCACACGATTCTGTACACTAGCGCCTGAGTCACACGCTTCTGTACACTAGCGCCTGCGTACACACATTCACCCTCTAACACCTGCGCATGCAAACACGATCATACATGCTCAGTTTCCCACGCACACGAACATACACCCTTGAACACATTTACCCCGTGGCACGTGCGCATGCTCACACTATCAACCTTTAACACTTCCCACACTATTTTATCACCTACTGATATACCCAAAACCCATTAATTATCCCTATTACAAATAACCGATCAACATGTTTATTAGGATCCTTTATTACCTAATTCTCCTCCTTCATTTACACACCCTCTAGAACCCGCGCCCATATTACACTTGACCTTTTTACCTCAGTGATAGGGGACCACCTCACGTACATACCTTTTTATCCATATTAATTAACATATTAATTGACTTGATAAGAAATTGTAGATCCGCTCCAGTTAATATATTTCCAAAGTCAAATATTAAAATATTAATTTTATTTATTAAATTTGTAAAATGATTGTTATTGTTTTCCTCCATTTTTTTTTTTAAAGATGTTCTCTCTCACAACTCTCAAAGTAGTCTAAAATTTTATGAGCATTATTCAATGCACATACCCCTTCCGTACAATGTAGTGAACAAAATTGGAACTGGTTACCACTCATTTCTTTTAATGAAGGAGAACCAAGTTCATAAATATCTGTTATATCATAGTTTTTTAGAAAGTTTTTTAGAAAAAGTTTTTTTTCATATCCGGTATTAATTTTGATAATTCATTATTATCTATTGGTCTGTGTTCGTCGCTTGATTTCTCAGCACAGCCGATGTCTTCGGTTTGTGTATAAACTTCGCCGTGCTGACTTGTACGTTTTTTGTACAGCGATTACAAGTGGGCTGATAAGTATTGGCCGCGACACAGTCATAACAAAAAACTTTCCTATCTGACAGACAGTCTTGATATCTGTGCCCTGCTTTTTTACAGTTCCAACATACTAACGCTAAGGCTTCTATCTCTACATCTGCTATTGCCTCTTCGTATTCAGACTGCTCATAAGTTTCGGCTAACAGCTCTGCTACATTTCTTTTGAAAGGATTAGTTTTTTGCGAAGCCTTGCATCTGTTTGACGTCTTCCATGAACGCTTCTCTGCGTCGACAAATTTCTCGAAGCTCAGTGACAGTCCCTATTTCCATATTTAAAATTTCTGGTAGTAAATTGTTTTTGAGTATCTTGACGAGTTTTCTGTTTGACCATGGCTGTTCTAGCTGGTCTAACAGGCTCGAAATGCCTTCGTAAAACAAATCAAAAGACTCATTGACCTTCTGTTTTCTGTACCGGATCAACTCATCTATGTCACTATCGTCCCGTTCTTGCCTAAACTGTAGTCGTAGTGCATCACAAAGTCTATCCCATCGTACATGCTTTTCCACTTTGTGATGATAAAACTCAGTTGCCTTTCCTTCAAATAAAACACTTATATTAGAGCAAAGCAATTCGAAGTTTCCACGTAATGTTTGATGCGTAAGGGCCTCAACTCTATAAATGAAGTTGTAAAGTGACACCCCAACTCCTGAAAACTTGACTTTACAGGCGTTAAGTATATGTACTACTTTATGTGGCCTTTGATATAGATCTGAGGCAGCACTTCTCACTGAATACTGTGAAGTTCCATTTGATGTACCTTGATTATAACGCGTTTCATCTGGTAGATCGGCTCTTTCCTGAGATGAATCCCCCTACTAAAAATCTCTTGAGGCACCATTAAGCGCTGATCTACCACAGTATTTTGGATTAACTCGACATTTCTGACAGAGAATTAAGTGTGTTTCCATATCTTGGAAAGCGGCTCTAGATGTGCTTGGTCTTTCTTCTATCCCGTGACTAGCTATTTCCGTTTCTACTGCTCCTCTCTCATTCGCCATTCTGCTTTGCCATCGTGTGTTGTGAGTCACGGTTTTCTTGGCTGACGTACTCTTTGATGGACGGCATGTTATGTTACAAACTGGACACGCGTCACTAGTTTTAAAATGAGTTGTTAAACATTCTCGATGAAATTCATGGCCGCAATTGGTTCTATAAATTTCTATCGAATCTACCCTTTCCTTGCATATCGCACATATGACTGCTGTATCTGCAGCTTCGGGCGAACGATCTAAGCCCATTTTTTCTGATCGAGACAACAATAAATTCGAAAATAAATACTCCAATTAAGATAAAATACATATACTATATAACTAAAACTCTAACCAACATTAAACCGAAAAAATATAATAATATAAGGATATAAAAATATAAAAATTTGCATAAGGTAATTGAACTCTCTGCATAACTTCCCGCTGTCAAGGGATTGCGAAATTTGTTTGCTTTACCATTCTAGTTAATGAAATAAAAGGTGTTGAACTTTAAAATTTTTTCCTTTAATTTTATTAAGTTCATGTAATGTTATTTGTTTCGTATCACTTTTTAAGGATCAGGTTTTCTTATTTATTGAATACTCTGATGTTCCTGTAGTTCGTGATAAGTCACAAATTCCATTAGCTGAAATAATTCCAGCATTTTGACACTTCCTCTTGGTTAGTGCTTAGTTCTGAAACTTTGCTGCTAAACTCCAAAGAATCTATTATCAAAATACTGTTATTAGATAGAAAGTCCAATGTTGTTTGTATTTGATCTATGGCCAGGTGATTAGCCTAAGCTAAAATCATCCTGTTTTCTCAATAGATTGTTTACTCACTTCATTGTCCCTAAGTAATCAATTAAACAAGTTCCTAAACCGTGGTAGGAAGGGAAAATTTTTCCACTCTAACTATTTCCAGGAGGTTAAGAAACTTGTTATTGATCAATTGTGAAAAAAAAGATGAAAGTTATAGAAAAATAGATTGATCATATCTGTCTGTGAGTCACATTGAATTGATTTTAATTCAATGCAGCCACGACGTTGGGCGCCACTTATTTTTATTATTATTATTTATTATTAATGTAGCGTGCAACCAAAACTGGGGATCGGTTGTATAGTTATGTTGTGTGAAGCTTTGCACGTTATTAATTTCCGGCTCTAGCTCGTCGGCTTTGGGGGTGGAGGTCTTGTTCACACATCATAGGACTACTAACAATAATAACAAAAATCAAGAAAAAACGTGCTGCGACAAAAGGAACTAGAAATTACAAAACCGGAAGAGAAGACAGATAAACATGATCAAAACAGAAAGAAAGGATAGAGGATAGCAGCCTAGAATGGTATGCAGGCGAACTTAGGTGTTGAAGGAGTCCGCTTTTGCCCACCCAACCATGATCACCTCCTTTGAACTTTTAGTTCAGGTGACCCCTTTTTCCTTACGACAGCGGGAGCGTTAGCATTGAGTTCAAATAATTAAAATTTTAAAACATTATAAATTTAATTCGCTTTTCTATATGTTGACATATGAACTAATTCCATTAAACTACTCATTTTCATTTAAAACAATTTCAAATTATTCGTTTGTTTATAGATTATTTTTCTTTTGCTCATTCACTTTGGTTGTTAGTTTTGTTTGCCACAGTCTTAGAGGCGTTGTTTTAAAATTCGCTTTTTTTTATAATTTCAGATTTGTATTGTGATTAAACATTATCTTGTTGAAACTGTATGTTTTTTTTTAAATTGCTTTACACTACATTTTAAACATAAAAAATGATGGATTTAACTTACGGTGATTCCGTCGGCGAAAGATCGATCTCTGGCTCGGCACCTGTTTGCTTAAAATTTATTAAAATATAGTATTAAAGCAACCAACATTTTCACCATAGGCATTTGCGAATAAACAGACATTAAAAGGGGAAAAGACTAACAACCCAAAGTGAACATGATTTTATATTAACAAATAAATTAATTATTTTAAATATTACTAGAGATAACAAAAAAAAACGATAAATTAAATGAACCTTTCTATATATTTATTCCTATTATTATTATTCCTATCATTATTATTTATATTATTATTATTCCTATTCCTTCCGCTCTCATAAAATTATGTTGTAAAAGTCGAGGTAACCATCAGCCAGGTATATTCATTTAAATTTGTTAAAGAGTTGATAACAGACAATTTTAATTATTTTTCAATGGGTCTCTCTATCTACTGACTCATTTTCTTTAGTTATGGGTCTATATTGACCGTTTAATCCCTTAGCGGCATTTGGATAGATAAAATTGCTACTCCGTCTTAGCGGAGTTGCAAGGCCTATTCTTGGAACTATTTCCTATTTCGTTGGGCTTGTTTTTAACTAATTTTAAAGAAAGATTTCGGCCGAGCTCGTCGATCTGCCGATGCTTGTTGAACCTCTTATACGCTGTCCGGGGTTTTTTTCGGTGACGGGCTCTTGCTCAATGTCCAATTGTTTGCCAGGTCCCAATTAGTGCAATTCTGACCAAATTTATATTTTTTGTTTAGATATTTTCATTTATTTAAGCCACTAATAGTTACCCGAGGATGTTGAAAACTCCAGCGTTTTCCTTGACTTCTCGAGATGTCTCCAGCCACTTTTTAAGATTTTTCTTTTCTTTCGTTTCCACTTTTTCCCGCTTTCAGCTGACTTGCACTTTCTTTCTCCCAAGCTCTGCTTCCTTCTAGACCCTTGGTGATATCTGGGTATTTTTCTCCTAATTACAATTGGCCCATAGGTCTACTAGTGTAGCCAACTACTTCAAATATTTTAATAATATTCCTAGCATACTTTTAAGGAGCTTTTATAAATTTATTTTTTCTCTCATCTCTTTATTTGCCTACTTTTGGGCTTCAATATCTATTTTATTAGAGTCGCTGCTACACTTGTTGAATAGGCGGATGTTTAGTTTATTGAACTGAACAAAGTTGCAATTCTTGTTGAATTTTTTGTTATTTATTATTTAGGCAATTCTTATTAAATGTTGTTTTGTGTTTATTAGCTTTAATTGTATTATTTATTGTATTATTTATAGTTAGCTGTTTGTATTGTTTTTTAATTATTTTTATAAACTCTCCCTCCTCAAAATCCTACTGTAATATTATAAGTAATATTAATGTTAGTAAATATAAATAATAAGTATCGTTGAATTAAATTCTAATGATATAGATATGTTTTTAAATGAGCAACTCCGCAATGTTGATCTTAATCTATCGATAAGTTTGTCGAATCATCTTTAATAGCCTACTGAAATAAAGAACGTGAATAAAAACCAACATAAAAATAACTTTGATTTTAATAAGCATCAAAGCTTATTATATGGTGTCAGAAGTGAAAATAAGCGATAATAAGCCGGTACGAACATGTCTGAAAGACTATTGCCAGAAATTGACTGCTCTACACTTATATATGAGTGGCCGAAATGGAAAGGTACATTTCTTATGTACATGATGGCGTCGGGAAAAGACAGTTTGCCGGAGGCAAAAAAGATTTCAACATTCTAATGGCTGGCTGGCCCAGGAGTAACAGAGATATATAATACATTATTTCCAAATGAAGGCAGCGCAGACAGCATGGTCGGAAATGTGGCAGAGGCAGTGACAGAGGTAGCACACACACGCACGCTTGATGACGTAATCAAAGCACTAGACGAGTATGCAACGCCGCTTAAAAACATCACTATGGAGACCTTCAAGTTCAACAACATCTCGCAGCAGGAAGATCAACAAATTACTGATTTTGTAACAAATCTTCGCAAACAAGCCAAGTTTTGCGAATTTAAATGTGAATGCGGAAAATCGTTTCAAAATAGAATGTTGCTTGATCGTCTTATTATTGGAATTTATGACAAGCGTTTACAACTAAAATTGCTGGATAACAAAAACAAAGGACTGGATGCAAGAGTGCAAGGCTTTTAAGGCGTCGACAAGAAATACGGAATTATTGCATAAAACTGGAGCATCTCAACAAACAGTGGATGAAACAAAATGGGATGAACAGGATAAAAAAGGAATTTGGAGCGTAACAACACGTCGTTGCTACAATTGTGGAGCTATCTTCAGCAAGGAACACATCAACGAGTGCAAAGCTAAAGAAGTTCAATGCTTTGGATGTGGAAAAACTGGACATTTCAGCAAATACTGCAAAATGAAGAAGCAGGAAGCAAAAGGTGTTGTTTCAAACTGGAACAAATCAGGTATGAATAATAGAGAAGGAGTTACAAATGACTCAACTAATAATAATCATTTAAGTCAGTGTGGATTCGGGACGAGTAAATGGAAAAAAACTCTAGAAATCTAAGGAAAGCTACAAATATTCAAGATAGATACGGGTGCAGATATAAACTCCATAGCAATAAATCTCATTGGAAACATTCCAAATAAAAAACAACATGAAGTTGTCTGAATTTTTGATTATAATAAGGCCAGAATAATGAAAACAAAAAAAAAAAAAAAAATGCTTAGATATAAGGACAAAAAATTATCATAGTATTCCCTTCTTGATTGTCGAAGAAAAATCTGAACCTATTTTGGGTCTAAAAAGGGCTGGAAAACTTGAATTAATTAAATGCCTTAATATAGATTCAATATTGATGTTACCATCATCAAATGTTTTAAGTATTATTTGAGGGATTAGGGAAATTACAGTGGAAACAGTCAATAGTGTTAAAGGAACATGCAGAACCAACAAGACATTACAGAAAAAGATTTCCTCATAGCTTACTAGGAGTACTAAAGAAAGAATTAAAACAAATGGAAAGAGACGGAGTTATATCACCAGTGTCATATCCTACTAGTTGGGTGAATAATTTACAATTAGTTTAAAAATAACGGGAAACTGAGGTTATACTTAGACCCTAAACCGCTAAACAAAGTGATTAAACGGGAAAATTTTTTGATTCCAACTATAGAAGATTTTACAACACAAATGGTTGGAAAAAAGCACTTTACAGTATTAGATTTATCAAAAGAGTTCTGGCAAATGGAATTAGATAAAAATAGTTCAGATCTCACTACATTCATGACTCCATTTGGGAGATATAGATTCAATAGAGTTCCATTTGGCATAAACAGTGCCCCTGAAATGTTACAGAGAATTATGGTACAGATTTTTGGTGACCTACCAAATGTGCTAGTATATTTTGATGACATTATAATAATGGGCAATACCTTAGATGAACATGATGTAACGCTCAGTAATGTTTTAGAACGAGCCAGAATAAATGGAGTCAAATTTAATCCAGATAAAGTACAATATAGGCGAGAACAAGTGGAATTCATGGGGCATATCATATCAGAAAACAAAATACAACCGCAGAAGAAGCACCTGGAAGCAATCAGAGATATTAAAACTCCAACTGATAAAGCAGGAGTATTGAGAATTTTAGGTCTTTTCAAATATCTCGCCAAGTTTATTCCAGATTTATCAGCTAGATCAGCAAATTTAAGGGAGCTGCTTAAAAAAATTATGTTTAATTTACTTGGAGTAAAGAACATGAAAATTAACTCCAGAACCTCATAAAAACAATTTTGGAGGAGCCGGTGTTAGCTGTGTATGATAAAAATAAACCAGTAAGAATTCAAACTGATGCTTCCAAAGATGGTTTGGGATATGTACTGCTTCTAGAACATTGTCAAAGAGTGAACAAAAATGGGCGCAGATAGAAAAAGAATTGCTAGCAATAGTGTTTGCTTGTGAGAGGTTCCACTACTTTGTGTACGGAAGAGAATTCTTAGTAGAAAGTTACCATAAGCCGTTAGAAATACTGATGGAAAAGGATACAGACTCAGTAACGATGCGATTGAAATGCATGCTGTTATACCTACTCAAATATTCAAATATAAAGGTACAATACAAACCTGGGAAAGAAATGTTAATTGCCGATTGTCTTTCAAGAGCACAACTCATAGAAGAAAATGAAGTTCAAGACCTTTCAAATGTAATTCATATAATCACTAAAGCAGTCTGTCTATCAGTCAAACTTTAACGTTTACAGAGATATATTGAATGCAGATGAAGATTATAGCAAAATTGTTGACTTTATTAAACAATTTTGGTCAGCGATTTCATAAAATTAAAAGTGAACTTCATTTTGAGAATGGGCTACTAATGAGAACGTGCAGACTAAGAGTACCCAAGGGATTACAACCATAAAGAATGAAACAAGTACATAGTGCTCATTTAGGAATAGAAAAAATGCTGGCTATACCAAGACAGTGCTATAATTGGCCAAATATGAGCACTCAAATTAAGGAATTGGTGGAATCGTGTCGTATCTGTGAGAAGTTTAGGAGAAAGAATTAGAAAGAACGTCTAATAGAGGATGAAATGCCAGAATACCCATTCATATGGTGGGCATGGGCATTTTTGAATTTGAGGGGGTAGATTTTTTGTCAATATTCGACAGTTACTTAAATTTCCTAATTGCAAGAAAACTTAAAAACAAATCTGTTAAGCAAATAACATCTGAACTGCGGGAAGTATTCGATAGTTTAGAATATCCAATAAAATAAAAAGTGATAATATTGTATTACAGTTCTCTACTCCACATTATCCTCAGAGCAATGGACTAGCTGAAAAAGGGGTAGCTATTGCAAAGAATATTCTAAAACGATGCGCTAAAGATAGGGAATTGTACCAATATAACATTCTAGAATATAACTGTACACCTATAGCAAGTATGCAAACTTCACCGTATGAGTTATTCTTTGGAAGAAATTGCAAAACAAAGTTACCTATCGCAACAATATTAGCGAAAAAGATATTATAGGAAAAATTAAAATAAAAAGATCAAAATAGAAACAATTCTATGAT
This sequence comes from Zaprionus davidi, assembly GCA_018903715.1. NCBI lineage: Eukaryota > Metazoa > Arthropoda > Insecta > Diptera > Drosophilidae > Zaprionus > Zaprionus davidi. The sequence continues at coordinate 51,015 of JAEIGL010000102.1, forward strand.
CGCAATACAAAGACACTTACACCTTGTGAATTAGGGGAGAAAATAATGTTCAGGAGGAAAATGAATGAGTGGGCATATGGATTAATAGAAAAAAAGGTAGATAGCAGATCATATATAATAAAAGACAGGGATAATAGTTACTATAGAAGAAACAGGAAGTTTATTATAAAAACAAAAAACCATGAACAGGATGATGATAAATCAATTGTGGACCTTCGGTCTATTAATTTTTGGCCCAGTTCAAACGAGAAGAAAAAAGAAGCAATATGTGCGGATAATGAAATAGAAAATTGTATCGAGTCTGAATCTAATATTTTAATTAATGCTAATAACTGTAGTGAAAATAGTAAGAATTATGAAAACAATCATAATATAATTAATAATCTTACTGAAGAAAATTGTATCGAGTCTGAATCTGATGTATTAAATAACGCCAACGACTGTAATGAAAATAACACTTATTATGAAAAGAGCCCGAATCCACCTGATAGTAATGTATCTAATGTAGATGACAATGTTATAGTTCTTAGAACAAGGAGTGGTAGAGAAGTTAAGAAATCAAAAAAATTTCTGTAAAAGAAAGCGTGTAATATTATAAGTAATATTAATGTTAGTACTTATAAATAATAAGTATCGTTTTGAATTGAATTCTAATGATATCGATATGTTTTTATAAGAGCAACTCCTCAATGTTGATCTTAGTCTATCGATAAGTTTGTCGAATCATCTTTGATAGCCTGCTGAAATAAAGAACGTGAATAAAAACCAACATAAAAAGAACTTTGATTTTTAATAAGCATCAAGCTTATTACACCTACTTCTCCTCAAGTGGGGGTTAGAAATAGGGAATATTGTTGAATTCAGATTGTATTGGCTTTGGTTTTAAATTGTTTGTTTTTATTTTATTATTAAGCGTAGGCTGCTGTTGTTGAATTTGCTAGGATTCTCTTGGCGTAAACCATACTTTGGAAATTATTGCCAAGAGTATGATAGTGCCCAGTAAGCAAAAGATTGCGATGCGGTTTATGGTGGAGTGCGTTATTATATTGTTTAAGTGTTGGGTGTTCTTGATGTGGGGGGCCTCCAGTTATTTTAATGGCAGGATTTTGAGCCGCTCCATTTCGATGGGTGACATTTCGATTATTGGTGTTCCAGGTTTTAGTATAGTTTTTTCTTTATTGTTATATTGTTTTTTTATTTATTTGAACAGTATCATTCCAGATATGGACCAGATATGTCCCTTTTAAATTGTAGGTTATGTTGTTGTGAATTAAGTTGCCGGTGTAGTTGTTAAATAATATTAAACTGCCATCGATATCCTCTATTTCCTGGACGTGTTCCGCGTTACTGAAATCCCTCTATCAATTTAGCAATACATTTTGTTTATCTTAAGTTAACAGTGTTTTCTTTTTTAAAATATAATTTTTAGGTACATTCATAATTTTATTTCCTGCCACAAATATTTCGTTCGTCTCTAAGTGTACAATGGAGTTATTTTTAATAACGGGTTTTATAAACATATCTTGATAAGTAATGGGGTTTAGTTCTGGTATTTTAATGATATAGATAATTGCTGTTTTATTGTGCATTTCTTCGATTGATAAAGAGGTTACATTATTTTTTTGAAAATTGTTGTGTACTTCATTAATCTCAAATTCATTTAAAAGGAGTGTGTTCGTTATGTTAATTTTTGCCCATTGAATTGCATATTTCATATTCACAATTTCTTCTGATTTGCAGATCTGATTTTAAAGACTTGTTGCTATGTCATTGTTAAATGTGATATCTCCTTTTATTGTATTTGTAAGCATATTTGAAATTGTTGTTAAATTATTGATTCTACTTTGCAATTGTTTATTAATTATGACCTGTGGAGTTAATTCCTTTAATGTTTTATTGATATATTGAGCTTTTTTAGTTTCTTTTTACAATGTGCTTTTCTCGCAGTTTTAAACGATAGTGACGCACTCCTTTCTCGTGTTCCACAACACTATCCTATCGATGCGATAGTGACGCTCTCTCAATCCTGTTTTATACAACACTATCCTATCGATAGGGTTTCCGAAAACGTAATTAATTTACAATAGTATATCGATTAGGTCACACTTGATAACACAAGGAGAATAGAGTATATAAGAAAATAAGAATCTGTTTAGATTGCAGAAAAGTCAACAGTTTTACGTAGAAGGTGGCATACCCATTACCACAAATAAGTGGAATTCTAAGCAGACTTCCCAAAGCACATTTTATAACTAGGTTAGATCTAAAAGATGCATATTGGCAATTGCCATTAGAAGAAAAGTCTAGAGAAAAAACAGCTTTTACAGTACCTGGTAGGCCACTTTACCAACTTAAGGTCATACCGTTTGGTTTAAGTAATGTCGTTACGGAGCAAGAATGTTTGGCAACCATAGTATATCGTCTAAAAAGTTTTCGAGCCTATGTGGAAGGTCACGAATTTACAATAGTGACGGACCATGCTTCTCTAAAGTGGTTAATGTCGAATAACGATTTAAGTTCGAGGTTAGCACGATGGGCATTATCATTACAAAGATTCCGGTTCAAAATTGAACATAGGAAAGGTTCCTTAAATGTGGTACCAGACGTTTTGTCGAGGGTAAACGACGGGCAGATTGCGTCCATAGAACAGAGACCCAATGCCATAATCGATTTAAATTCCGAATATTTTAAGTCGAAGGACTACCTCGAGCTTATAGAACGTATCGAAGCGAACAAAAGAGGCAGGAACATGTTTAATTGTTTACTTAGGGACAATGAAGTGAGTAAACAATCTATTGAGAAAACAGGATGATTTTAGCTTAGGCTAATCACCTGGCCATAGATCAAATACAAACAACATTGGACTTTCTATCTAATAACAGTATTTTGATAATAGATTCTTTGGAGTTTAGCAGCAAAGTTTCAGAACTAAGCACTAACCAAGAGGAAGTGTCAAAATGCTGGAATTATTTCAGCTAATGGAATTTGTGACTTATCACGACCTACAGGAACATCAGATCCTTAAAGAGTGATACGAAACAAATAACATTAAATGAACTTAATAAAATTAAAGGAAAAATTTTAAAGTTCAACACCTTTTATTTCATTAACTAGAATGGTAAAGCAAAAAAATTTCGCAATCCCTTGATAGCGGAAAGTTATGCAGAAAGTTCTATTACCTTATGATAATTTTTATATTTTTTATATCCTTATTGTAGGGGTATGATGTATATCCCCTAATTTAGTTAAACGCAAACGCACAATTCAGTTTCTCTTTTTAATTTTATTAACATTTGACTTTGGTAGCGTAAGCTTTCGACTGGATCTGTCTTACCGATCTGTCTCTTCGCATGTTGCTAGAGAGCCGATATTGCGAAACAGACAGAACGAACGACAACTTAAGCATAATGTTTATATACAGTGTTGTTACAACAAACTTATATACAATGTGTGTGCATACTATCTACATACCCTAGCCTACTACATTATATTATTATATTTTTTTCGGTTTAATGTTGGTTAGCGTTTTAGTTATATAGTATATGTATTTTATCTTACTTGGAGTATTTATTTTCGAATTTATTGTTGTCTCGATCAGAAAAAATGAGCTTAGATCGCACAATTCAGTTTCTCTTTTTAATTTTATTAACATTTGACTTTGGTAGCGTAAGCTTTCGACTGGATCTGTCTTACCGATCTGTCTCTTCGCATGTTGCTAGAGAGCCGATATTGCGAAACAGACAGAACGAACGACAACTTAAGCATAATGTTTATATACAGTGTTGTTACAACAAACTTATATACAATGTGTGTGCATACTATCTACATACCCTAGCCTACTACATTATATTATTATATTTTTTTCGGTTTAATGTTGGTTAGCGTTTTAGTTATATAGTATATGTATTTTATCTTACTTGGAGTATTTATTTTCGAATTTATTGTTGTCTCGATCAGAAAAAATGAGCTTAGATCGTTCGCCCGAAGCTGCAGATACAGCAGTAATATGTGCGATATGCAAGGAAAGGGTAGATTCGATAAGGCTAGGACAGACGCACCTTATAGAACACTCAATCGACGTAGGAGATGCAAAACCAGTAAAACAACGTCATTTTCCCGATTCACCAGCCGTAGAAAAAGAAATTTATACAGAAATAAATAGAATGCTAAAGTTAGGAGTGATAGAAGAATCAACCAGTGGTTGGTCTTCTCCGATTGTTATAGTTAGAAAGCCTGGAAAATAAGAATCTGTTTAGATTGCAGAAAAGTCAACAGTTTTACGGAAAAGTTTTATAACTAGCTTAGATCTAAAAGTTGCATATTGGCAAGTGCCATTAAAAGAAAAGTCTAGAGGAAAAACAGCTTTTACAGTACCTAGTAGGCCACTTTACCAATTTAAGGTCATGCCGTTTGGTTTATGTAATGCGGCCAGTACCATGTCTCAATTAATGGACACCACATCTGCGAAACGAGGTATTTGTATATCTGGACGATCTTTTAATTATCTCACCGTGTTTTGAGTCGCATATAGAAGTACTTCGAGAGATAGCTTTAAAAATTAAGCGTGCAGGCTTGACAATAAACGTAGGCAAAAGTCACTTCTGTATGTAACGTGTGCGTTATTTAGGCCACATAATAGGAGATGGCGGAATAAGAACTGATCCAGAGAAAATAGTGGCTATAAAACAGTTTCCCGTTCCAAAGAACCTTAAAAGTTTGAGGAGTTTTATGGGACTTTGCGGATGGTACCGGAAATTTGTTCCGAATTTTGCATTCCCTTTTTTCAGCGTTGACGGATGCGATGACCACTAAACGGAAGTTTCATCTGGGCGAAGAAGCATTTCAGGCTTTTGAAATTTTAAAACGTAAGCTTTCAGAATCACCCGTCTTACACAGCCCAGAGTTTACTAAACCGTTTTTTATACATTGCGACGCCAGCAAAACAGGAGTAGGCGGAGTTCTAGTTCAGCTGTCGGCAGAACGGGATGGATGTCCGATCGCATTTGTTTCAAAAAAACTGAACAAAGCACAGCAAAACTACACGGTTACGGAGCAAGAATGTTTGGCAGCCATAGTATGTCTAAAAAGTTTTCGAGACTATGTGGAAGGTCACGAATTTACAATAGTGACGGACCATGCTTCTCTAAAGTGGTTAATGTCGAATAACGATTTAAGTTCGAGGTTAGCACGATGAGCATTATCATTACAAAGATTCCGGTTCAAAATTGAACATAGGAAAAGTTCCTTAAATGTGGTACCAGACGTTTTGTCGAGGGTAAACGACGAGCAGATTGCGTCCATAGAACAGAGACCCAATGCCATAATCGATTTAAATTCCGAATATTTTAAGTCGAAGGACTACCTCGAGCTTATAGAACGTATCGAAGCGAACAAAAGTAAATTTCCTGATTTTAAAACAGAGGCAGGATATGTTTACCGTCGAGCAGAACATAGTACAGGATATCTAGTTCACGATGAACATGCTTGGAAGTTATGGGTACCGAAAGAATTGGTGAAAGAAATTTTATATAAAGCCCATGATGATCCCCTTTCTTCTCATCGTGTTTATCTGTCTTCTCTTCCGGTTTTGTAATTTCTAGTTCCTTTTGTCGCAGCACGTTTTTTCTTGATTTTTGTTATTATTGTAGTAGTCCTATGATGTGTGAACAAGACCTCCACCCCCAAAGCCGACGAGCTAGAGTGCAAAGCTTCACACAACATAACTATACAACCGATCCCATTTTGGTTGCACGCTACATTAATAATAAATAATAATAATAAAAAATAACTCTCGCCCAACGTCGTGGCTGCATTGAATTAAAATCAATTCAATGTGACTCACAGACAGATATGATCAATCTATTTTTCTATAACTTTCATCTTTTTTTCACAATTTATCAATAACAAGTTTCTTAACCTCCTGGAAATAGTTAGAGTGGGAAACTTTTCCCTTCCTACCACGGTTTAGGAACATGTTTAATTGATTACTTAGGGACAATGAAGTGAGTAAACAATCTATTGAGAAAACAGGATGATTTTAGTTTAGGCTATTCATCTCGCCATAGATCAAATACAAACAACATTGGACTTTCTATCTAATAACAGTATTTTGATAATAGATTCTTTGGAGTTTAGCAGCAAAGTTTCAGAACTAAGCACTAACCAAGAGGAAGTGTCAAAATGCTGGAATTATTTCAGCTAATGGAATTTGTGACTTATCACGACCTACAGGAACATCAGATCCTTAAAGAGTGATACGAAACAAATAACATTAAATGAACTTAATAAAATTAAAGGAAAAATTTTAAAGTTCAACACCTTTTATTTCATTAACTAGAATGGTAAAGCAAAAAAATTTCGCAATCCCTTGATAGCGGGAAGTTATGCAGAAAGTTCTATTACCTTATGATAATTTTTATATTTTTATATCCTTATTGTAGGGGTATGATGTATATCCCCTAATTTAGTTAAACGCAAACGCACAATTCAGTTTCTCTTTTTAATTTTATTAACATTTGACTTTGGTAGCGTAAGCTTTCGACTGGATCTGTCTTACCGATCTGTCTCTTCGCA
>JAEIGL010000067.1:0-81296 GCA_018903715.1 Zaprionus davidi
GTAAGTATGTAATTGGGTGGTGTTTGTCTAGGATAATAGGATTTTTAGAATCAATACTCATATCTTCGTCACTTAAATTAAGTCTTATAAGATTATCTCTAAGTCTTATAAGATTATATGTAGACAGAAAAATTGGTAAACTCTTTAAATTACTTGAAGATAACATAGATCTATTTTGCTTAAGGCTATCTAATTCATTTTGATATTTGTCACTTTGTATGATCTGCAAAATTAAATTTTCAGCATTTGATAGCTCTGCAGCTGTTAGTTCATTTATTGTGGGATATTTCCCTTTTGTTTTAAGTTTTATCAAATATCTTACGACCCACGCTACGGTTCTTAAAAATCGCATCCAATTTGAAAATCTGGAAACGTCCGGTAAAATAAAAGTCTGCTTTTGAGACACAGTCAAATTTACAAATTCAGGATCACTTTGTTCATTGTCATTTTTAAAATTAAGAGATAATTTGCCTGGCGGCCACAATTCTTGACCCCTTTTTAAAAATTCTGGCCCTTTTAACCATAATTCATTTGAATTGAAGTCAAAGGCAGATAATTTTGTTGCTTTATCAGCGGGATTTATTTTTGAAGGTACGTAGCGCCATTCGCTTAAATTTGTTATTTCTTGAATTTCTTCCAAACGTTGAGCTACAAATGTTTTAAATCGGAATCTGTCCACAAAAAGGTTGAGTCTATTGTAAGGTTTAGTGTTTCTTTTATTGTTTTAGCAAGTCTGGCTCCTAAAAGAGTGCCCTGTAATTCTAACTTTGGAATGGACATTGGTTTCAATGGTGCTACACGGGATTTTACTGCTATTAAAGTACTTTCAAATTGATCTTCATAATTAAAACGTAAATATGCACACGTTGCGTATGCATGTTTTGAAGAGTCACAAAAGATGTGTAATTGAATTTTACATTGCTTAATATTAAACGTGGTCATCTGTCTTTGTATGTAGAAATTATTTAGTTGTTACATAAGGTCTTCCAAATTTCAAAATGTTCGTCCGTAATATAATCATCCCACTGGATACCACTGTCCCAAATTGCTTGCAATAATATTTTGTTTGAAATTAATAAATTAGAAAGAAAACCTAAGGGATCGAATATTGACATGGTAATTTTCAACACTTCTCTCTTAGTTGGACGTCTAAGTTGATTAAGAAGTTCAGAGTGTGACTTGGAAAATTTTAAATTGTAGGTGAGAATATCTTTTCATAGTTCCATTTTTTTAATATGCTAGAATTTGTCTGCTTTAAAACTTCTGGAGAATTCGATATCCAATTCCGCATATCAAATCCAGCTGCCTTGTGTATGTATGTCACGTCCCTAATTAATTGAACCGCTCTGTTAATGTCATTTGCTCCACCAAGATAATCGTCCATATAGTGTTTGGTAATTATGTCCTTATAGGCCTCTTCAAATTTATTCTGAAACTCTGAAGCTTTTCTATTTCTAACTTGTTGAGCAATGCTAGGACTGCATTTAGCGCCAAAAAATAATACCTGTATTTCGTATACGTCTGGTTCGGACAGTCGGTCAGTACCTCGCCATAAAATTCTTTGCGCACAACGGTCTGATTCAGGAACTTTAATTTGAAGGAACATCTCTTTAATGTCTCCTACAAAGGCAATTTTATGTTCTCGAAAGTTCATAAGAACTGAAGACAATTGGTTGTACAAATCTGGACCTGGCAATAAAAAGTCATTGAGACAATAACCATGACTTTTAGATGCAGCGTCAAAAACTATTATTAACTTATCAGGTTTATTATTATTTAGAACTTCAAAATGTGGTAAGAAGTACGTCAAGGGTGAGATTTTATTTTTCTCTTCTAATGTCAATTTTTTCATATATCCTTTATAAATGTAGGATTCAAAAGTCTCATTATATTTTTTGCTAAAAACAGGATTTTTGTCTATCTTTCTTTCGCATAAAATCAGTCTAGAATATGCGTTATTGTAGCTCTCAGGAAGCTGCACGTCATCGTTTTTGCAGAAGAGTCCACATTGAAATCTGTCACCATTGCGTTTTAATGTTTTGTCTACAATTTCTAAACATCTTTTGTCGTCGAGTGAAGTTGGAATGTCATGTGAAGTAAATAATTCGTTCTCAATAGACCAATAAGACTTTTCAAGGTTATGCAACTTATCCAAATCGTCAATGGCTTTGTCGTTTTCTAAACAATTGTATACATGACAAGTATAATGACTATCAGAAATAGCCTAGTGAAGTCTTACTAGCGACTGGACCGTTAAATGTTTGATATTTCAATTTTCGTGACACTATAAGCGACCAATTATCTTGACCAATTAGAATTTTTGGCTTAGCATTTTGATATGAACAAACTGAAAAGTCTTTTAAGAACTTATAGTTTTCGGTCATGTCATTAATTGAAAGTGTTTGTATTGGTAAGTTTAGACAAGATACAGTTTTAACTTTTCTTAATGTAAATACTTGTGATGAACTATTTTTGCCTTTTATATTTAAACTAACTACCTTTGAATCTAGTTGTTCGTACACCTCGTTATTTGTCCATTGCATCGTTAAAGGCATTAAGGGGCCGTCGAGTCCTAGATCTGTCGCTACGTCTTCGTCTATCAATAAAATCGTCGATGCTTCGTCAAGTAAAGCATATGTGTCTATTGATGTTTGAGGACCTATCAACGTAACTGAAATAACTTTCAATAGAACTTTGTTACTATCTAAATTAATGTTACAATTAATATCGGGGTTCAAATTGGGTTTTTCGTTACTATTAGATATCTCTGCAGATTTAGATGGAATCGTACTATTTTTATCTTTGTGCAACAAATAATTATGACTATAGTTGCAGTTTTCTACTTGACAAGTTTTCTTACGTCTACAATCTTTTAAAATGTGTTTTCTGCCAAAACATGATATGCATAACTTATTCTGAGTTACATGCTCCCATCTTTTTTCACCTGTTAAATCTTTTAATTTTTAACAATCTGTTAAGTAATGTTCAATTGACCTGCAAAAGTTACAATATTTTTTAGATTTCTCATTACTGTTGTTTTGACTTGAGACTATTAAAGTGGTGTCTTTAGGCTTATTATGACCAAAGCCTAATGCTGTTGACGCTTTTATTGTTTGACCTAACCATTCATGAAAGACAATTACTTTTGGCTGTTCAGACTTATTATTTTGATAATATTTCATAAACGAAACTCGTTGAGAGATCGGTATTTTTTCCAAAATTTCATCAAACAAAAAATTATTACGTATTTGATTAATGTCATTAAACGAAAACAATGTGTGAATGAGATTTGTGATCATGTCATAAAATGTGATGAGTTTGTCATATTTATCATCTTTGATTACCGGAAAAAGTCGTATCTTATCAATCATTATTTTTATTATGTAGCTACTATCACCGAAACGATTTCTTAAAATGTCAATTATTGTTTGGTAATAATAGGAGTGACTGTACACATCTTTTGCACGACCTGTTAGTGCTCTTCTTAAACGATTAATGTTTTCATAATTACTAAAATAACATATACGAGAACTATTTTCAAACTCTGCAATAAAGATAGGCCATTCTAAGGGACCACCACTAAATGAAGGCAGTTCTTCTTTAATTGTTTGTCTTGCCATAAAACTTTCAAGGACATTTACAGTTCTGTCGTCTTTATAAATTTTATCTGCTGTGTCTGGCTTACGCTGAGAGTTCTCTACCCACTCATTGGTACGATTTGCTGCTGGTTGGTCATCAATGAATCTTCTTTTCTGGTCGCTGGGGATGTTTGCATCATCGTCGAATTTGGCCATTTCTATTTCCCTCTCCAGTGTAAGTGGGTTTTCCTCATATTCCAGTTGCATCCGCTTTGTCCGCATTTCCTGTTGTTTCTTCAAATGTTCCATTTGGAACTGTAGCATTTGTATCACTAAGCATCGAACATATAGAGTACTCAAACAGCGAAAAATACTCATCTGATGCAATGCAGAGACTGGGACCCCTGAACACGAAGTGTTTCACAAGTGAGCGATCGGCTCTCTTCGTTAGAAACCGCGAAAAGCGCAAGGCGGCATCAACTCAGTCGCACAACGACAGCGGAACGATGAGTATGGGTGCATTTCTTTGCGCTCTGCGATCGTTTCAATGTGTGCGTGTATGTATGCACGGCCTGCGTATGAATGTATGAGTTGCTAGTGAAGTTTGGCAATAGGCAAATGCTTCGGCCAGCGCGCTGGCAGCCTGAAGTCAATTTTCTGTTTCGGCGTCGAGAGCCTAGAGACAGGCACAGTGGCCAAAAATGGTTTTTTTGCGCGAAAATTTTAAAACTTTTGAAAACATGTGTCTTGTTCTATGAGGATAATTTTATTTAGTAATTACATATTATGTATTCCGAATTTTTTATTTTAATTCATATATTTTGTCAATATTGGTAAACTCATGTACAAAAAAAAAAAATATAATTATCACAACTTTTTTTTTGATATTATAACTTTGCTATACAAAATATAATATAATTATCAATTTTCAATCCCTCTTCTCAAAAATTAAACATAAATACACATGTTTTCTGATGCTAAAATTATTGCCGCCAAATAACCATTGTGGCTCACTGTAATTCGGTCTCTTAGCTCTCGATGACAAAAACAAAAACAAACACACAGTTGATTTCACCCTGGCCAGGCCCGTAGCTAAAAGTGTGCAGGGTGTGCGGTACAGAAGGGCTCTCAACAGTCAGGGGATCACTGTTACCAAACATAAAAATGTTATTAATGCGGATATATTTGAAAAATTTAATTCCTTTGGTAAACACAAATATATTTATTAATTAAGGTAATTTAAGTAGGAGTCCCTGATAAGTATTGCACAGGGGCCCGTAAAACCCTCACTACGGCCATGTCTCTCAGTCTTTTGGCTCTCGACGCCGAAACAGAAAATTGACTTCAGGCTGCCTGCGCGCTGGCCGAAGCATTTGCCTATTGCCAAACTTCACTAGCAACTCATACATTCATACGCAGGCCGTGCATACATACACGCACACATTGAAACGATCGCAGAGCGCAAAGAAATGCACCCATGCTCATCGTTCCGCTGTCGTTGTGCGACTGAGTTGATTCCGCCTTGCGCTTTTCGTGGTTTCTAACGAAGAGAGCCGATCGCTCACTTGTGAAACACTTCGTGTTCAGGGGTCCCAGTCTCTGCATTGCATCAGATGAGTATTTTCCGCTGTTTGAGTACTCTATATGTTCGATGCTTAGTGTTTGTATCTTCACTTCTTGTTGGGAATTATTGGTAGTCACAGATATTCGGTCTTCATCCCAATTAGTTGGAGTACTCCTCGGCAATCCACCAGTTGGAACTACTGTGTTGGTAGACAGGTTTTACAGTAATTCTTTTTCATCTTCTGGGCTAAGTTGTGGTCGTGGTGTGTCCATTTCGTGTGTTTGCGCTAACGTCATTTGCGCATTTGATTTTAAAGTTTTCTTTGCACGTGTCATTGTCAAGCCGTATACCAGCACTAATTTTCAATGCAGCTTTTCTATGTATATGTGCGTCGTCTTATTATTCACATACACCCAAATTTTATGTTTGGCAGTAATGTATGTGTACACATATACACAAGTCCCCTGCGATGCTGTTACACACACTTGCATACGTCGTCAATGTATGTGATAGACGCTACACACACAGACATATGAATTGGCTGATGAAATTATATACGATCCGGCTCGAACGACCGCTCTGACGATGTCTTGACGGTGGAACGCAGCATTAGTTCCGTCATTAAATATGTAGTAGTCAACACTTTATTTCAATGTTTATTTAATAGAAATAAGATAAACTTAAATTAGCGCGTCTATTGCGTCATTCTGTTGTTACAAAAAAGCCCTGATTCAGAGATTGACAAACAATAAATCGAATTCATATCGATAACTTATTTAAATAGTTTTAAACGATGATTCTTAACAATATTTTTGATGCGTTCCGCAACATCCTCCTCCCAAGTATTGAGGTCGGCAGTAATTATAGGCGACATCAATACTTTAACAATTTTGTATTACGTCAAGCTTAATTAATTTAACAACTGGTCTTTTATAAATATTATTCTTAATTTTTACGTCGACAATTCGTACACGTCCATCTTTTGATGGATAAGTCTTAATAACTAGACCCTTTGGCCATACATTCCGAGGCATTTCTGATTCCATAACTAAAACTACGTCCCCTTCTTTTAAATTATTATTATCCTTTTTCCATTTTCAACTATAAATTAAAAATTCTCTGTATTCTTTTTTCCACTTAATCCAAAAAATGTCTGCTAGTCTTTGAGACGATTTCCACATGTTTAATATTCTTAAATCAAAATCATTACTTTTCGTTTAAAAGGATTCTCTAAAATTTGGCCCTATTAATAAATCATTTGGTGTCAAGGGTACACTGTCAAAATCAACTGTACAAATAAAAGTGGCCTACTGTTTATCTTAGATTCAATTTCACAAAATAGTGTTTTTAAAGTAAATTCTTTGGGATATTTTTCTTTCAGCAAGACACTTAAATATTTCTTAACAGATTATATAAGCCTTTCCCATGCTCCTCCCATGTGAGGGGATAACGGCAGATTAAAATACCAAGAGCAACCTTTTGTTGTTAAAAACTGTGTAAGATCACTAACTGACCAATTTTCAATTATTTCTCTGATGTCCTTATCTGCTCTCTTAAAATTTGTACCATTATCTGAATATATTTCTGTAGGAAATCCACGTCTACAGCCAAATTGACGAAATACATGCACAAATGCATTACAAGATAAATCTTCGGCAATCTCAAGATGAATTGCACTAGATGTCATACATGTAAAAATCACTCCGTAACGCTTAACGTGACTTCTGTTTTGTGTTATTTCAATCGGACCAAAATAATCAATTCCTATTTTCAAAAAGGCTCTTTCAGTTGGATTTACTCGACAGTTAGGTAGCTGACCCATTAAAGGAATCTGTGGTTTTGCTTTTTTGTTTTTGCAATATTGACAATTGTGAATAATCTTTTTAACTGTATTTCGGCATTTAGTAATCCAAAATCTTTGACGAATATTGGAAATTACTGTTTCTGTACCAATATGGCAATGTTTAGCATGATAATACTGTATAAGTAAGTATGTAATTGGGTGGTCTTTGTCCAGTATAATAGAATTTTTAGAATCAATACTCATATATTCGTCACTTAAATTCTTTAATCTACCTCTAAGTCTTATAAGATTATCTGTAGATAGAAAAATGGGTAAACTCTTTAAATTACTTGAAGATGACATAGATCTATTTTGCTTAAGGCTATCATTCATTTTGATATTTGTCACTCTGTATGCTCTGCAAAATTAAATTTTCAGCATTTAATAGATCTGCAGCTGTTAGTTCATTTATTGTGGGATATTTTTTAAGTTTTATCAAATATCTTAAGACCCACGCTAAGGTTCTTAAGAATCGCATCCAGTTTGAAAATCTTGAAACGTCCGGTAAAATAAAAGTCTGCTTTTGAGACACAGTCAAATTTACAAATTCAGGATCACTTTGTTCATTGTCATTTTTAAAATTAAGAGATAATTTGCCAGGCGGCCACAATTCTTGACCCCTTTATAAAATTTCTGGCCCTTTTAACCATAATTCATTTGAATTGAAGTCAAAGGCAGATATTTTTGTTGCTTTATCAGCGGGATTTATTTTTGAAGGTACGTAGCGCCATTCGCTTAAATTTGTTATTTCTTGAATTTCTCCCAAACGTTGAGCTACAAATGTTTTAAATCGGAATCTGTCCACAAAAAGGTTGAGTTTATTGTAAGGTTTAGTGTTTCTTTTATTGTTTTAGCAAGTCTGGCTCCTAAAAGAGTGCCCTGTAATTCTAACCTTGGAATGGACATTGGTTTTAATGGTGCTATACGGGATTTTGCTGCTATTAAAGTACTTTCGAATTGATCTTCATAATTAAAACGTAAATATGCACACGTTGCGTATGCATGTTTTGAAGCGTCACAAAAGATGTGTAATTGAATTTTACATTTCTTAATATTAAACGTGGTCATCTGTCTTTGTATGTAGAAATTATTTAGTTTATTTAAGTTGTCACATAAGGTCTTCCAAATCTCAAAATGTTCGTCCGTAATGTAATCATCCCAGTGGATACCACTGTCCCAAATTGCTTGCAATAATATTTTGTTTGAAATTAATAAATTAGAAAGAAAACCTAAGGGATCGAATATTGACATAGTAATTTTCAACACTTCTCTCTTAGTTGGACGTCTAATTTGATTAAGAAGTTCAGAGTGTGACTTGGAAAATTTTAAATTGTAGGTGAGAATATCTTTATCATAGTTCCACATAAGTCCCAATACTCGTTCTTCGGTCAGGTTTTTAATTTTATTATCTTCTAATATGCTAGAATTTATCTGCTTTAAAACAACTTCTGGAGAATTCGATATCCAATTCCGCATATCAAATTCAGCTGCCTTGTGTATGTATGTCACGTCCCTAATTAATTGAACCGCTCTGTTAATGTCATTTGCTCCACCAAGATAATCGTCCATATAGTAATTGGTAATTATGTCCTTAAAGGCCTCTTCAAAGTTATTCTGAAACTCTGAAGCGTTTCTATTTCTAACTTGTTGAGCAATGCTAGGACTGCATTTAGCGCCAAAAAATAATACCTGTATTTCGTATACGTCTGGTTCCGACAGTCGGTCAGTACCTCGCCATAAAATTCTTTGCGCACAACGGTCTGATTCAGGAACTTTAATTTGAAGGAACATCTCATTAATGTCTCCTACAAAGGCAATTTTATGTTCTCGAAAGTTCATAAGAACTGAAGACAATTGGCTGTACAAGTCTGGACCTGGCAATAAAAAGTCATTGAGACAATAACCATTACCTTTAGAAGCAGCGTCAAAAACTATTCTTAACTTCTCAGGTTTATTGCTATTAAGAACTCCGAAATGTGGTAAGAGAGAGAGAGGATCTATCAAGATGTGCCAGAAAACGTACATAAAAGGGCTATTGGAAACGTATGGTATGAACTGCTGTCGTCCAGTAAGCACACCGTTAGACCCAGGATACCAAGTGGGATGCACGAGTGAAAGCTGTGTCCAGGTGAATATTAAAGAATTTCGCTTATGTATTTAGCAGTCCTGAGTCGGCCAGACATTTTGCACGCTGTGAGCAAATTGTCGCAAAGAAACACTGATCCACACGAAGAACACGAAATTGCAGCGAAACACATTCTGAGGTATCTTGCGGGTACTATGAATCTGAGTATTATATACCGCAAGTCTGGCGAATCAGTCAAAGGCTTTGTTGACGCTGATTGGGCTAACGAAAAGGACAGAAAATCCTATAGCGGCTACGCATTCTTCATGGCAGGAAGTGCGTTCTCTTGGTCATCAACGAAGCAAAGCGTTGTCGCGTTAAGCAGCACAGAAGCGGAGTACATCGCGTTATCCATGGCTGCCAAAGAAGCCATCTATTTGAGAAGACTTCTGCATGAGATTGGGTGGTCTGAGCAACCGGAACCGATGACCATATTTGGCGACAATATAAGTGCGCAACACATAGCGCAGAATCCTGTTCATCATAAGCGCACAAAACACATTGACATAAAATATCACTTTATACGAGAAAAAGTAGAGTCAAATGATATTGTATTAGAGTATGTAACAACAAACGATAATGTTGCCGATGTACTAACAAAATGTCTTAATAAGAATAAGCACAACGGCTTTGTAAAGAATCTTGGCATGATTTGAATTATATAATATGTAGCTTAAGAAGAAGTATTGAATATGTAACAGCCGTTAACATTTAAAGTAAGCTAACATATAATTAGGCAACACTGTAGAGCCGTTACTGAATAATCTGGCAACATTGTATGAAGCACCAGTTTTTGTATTACTCTTTATCCTTAGTTCTGATTAAACATTCGACCGTACCACTACGTTGTGTTTTTCTTTATTGATATACACAAACTCTTACAACAAACCAGAAATACCAGTTGTAGGCATTGTGAAATGAAATGAAATTTTGAAAACCTAAAACCTTATCATTATCCTCCAAGGCGACTGTTGTATACTGAAAAGGCGCAGGTACAAGAAGTGTTAGATGAATATTTAGAAAAGGGTATAATCCGTGAAAGTGAATCGGAGTATGCATCTCCAATAGTTTTAGTAAAGAAAAAGACAGGTGAACTAAGGATGTGCGTAGACTACTATACACTGAATAAAAGCATGCTTAGAGATAACTACGCAACACCATTAATTGACGACCTTATCGATAAACTTGCAGGAAAACAATTCTTCACAAAGCTAGATCTAAAAAACGGGTATTTCCATTTTTTCATGCACGAAGACTCGATCAAATATACGTTATTCACGACCCCAATGGGACAATTCGAATGGCAGAGAATGCCCTTTGGTTTACGTAATGCGCCGGCGGTATTTCAAAGATTCATATATAGAATATTGAACGATCTAATCAGAGAAAGTAAAGTTTTAGTCTACATGGACGATATTTTAATAGCAACAAAAGATAGTGAGAGCCATTTTAAAATATTAAAGGAAGTGTTAAATCGATTAGTGGCAAACAAACTATAGTTAAGGCTATATAAATGCTAATATTTCTACACCGAAATCAAATATTCGAGATACTTGGTTTCGGGAAAAGGAATAAATCCAAATACCAAAGGTCTACAAGCGGTAAAAAATTTTCCTACACCACAAAAGGCACACGACGTGCAAAGCTTTATAGGTCTATGCTCATACTTCAGGCGATTCATAAAAGACTTTTCAATAAAAGCAAAACCGTTATATGACCTCATTAGAAAAGAGAAAAAGTTTGAGTTTGGAGAAAAAGAGCTAGAATGTTTTGAGCTATTGAAAAACAACTTACTTGAAACACCTATTTTAGCGTTATATAATCCTAATGACCCAACTGAGTTACATTGCGATGCTAGCGCACTAGGTTTCGGGGCAATTCTCATGCAAAGAAAGAGCGATGACAAGCTTCATCCAGTGTTTTATTTTTCGAAAGGAACAACTGACGTCGAAACTAGATACCACAGCTTCGAGCTCGAAACTCTAGCAACCATATACTCTTTACAACGGTTCAGAATTTACTTGCAAGACATTCAATTCAAGATAGTCACAGCTTGCAGCGCACTTACCTTGGCATTGAGTAAAAAAGATTTATCCCCAAGAATAGCTCGCTGAGCACTTGAGTTACAAAACTATGATTATACACTAGAGCATCGTTCAGGAAAACGTATGCAACATGTTGACGCGCTGAGCAGAAACACACACTTATTAACGATCGACTCAAATTCTTTCGAGGAAAGTTTAATAATTTGCCAAAACAAAGATAAAAATATAATACAGATACGCGAAAAATTGCAAAACGTTGAAGATAAACATTACGAAATAAGAAACGGCGTTATTTATAGAAAAAAAGATAGCGAATCACTTTTATTTTATATACCTCAAGAAATGCAAGATCATGTCCTGTATAAGTACCACCATGAACTAGGACACATTGGAATAGACAAGATGATAGATACCATTTCAAAAAGTTACTGGTTTCCAAATATAAAAGCAAAGGCGAAACACCACATTAGCAATTGTCTCAAATTCATAGCTTACACAGAGCGGTAAAATCGAAGGTTTCTTACATAACATTCCAAAAGAAAGCATTCCTTTTGACGTAATACACTTAGATCATTACGGCCCAATCGATAATAGTAGGGCCAATGAATATATACTAGTTATAATAGACGCATTTACAAAATTTGTAAGGCTATACCCAGCCAAGACAACAAAATCAAGAGAAGCAGTAGTAGCACTTAAAGATTATTTTCGAGCTTATAGTAGACCTAAATGTTTAATATCTGACTGAGGAATATGTTTCACATCAAAAGAGTTTGAACAATTTTTAGAAGAAGGAGTGAAATATGTTAAAATAGCAACAGGATCGCCACAAGCCAATGGCCAAGTTAAAAGAGTCAATAGAATTATAGGCCCAATGATTGCAAAATTAATAGAACCTGACAAAGGAAAACATTGGAATACAGTGTTAGAAATAGTTGAGTACGCATTAAATAACACAGTACAAAGGTCAATTAACGATCATCCAAGCAAGGTAATGTTTGGAGTACCGCAAAGAGGCAAAGTTCCAGATAAATTAAGAGAAAACTTACAGGAATTAGGTAACAATCAGAGATCGAGAGATTTGAACGAAATTAGAAAAGAAGCAGATAAACAAATCAAGAAAGTACAGGAATACAATATGAATGCAGTAGACACAAAAAGATCGACACCACGAAAGTATAAAAAAGAAGATCTAGTTATGATTAAAAACTTCGATTCACATACGGGTATATCAAAAAAACTAATCCCAAAATTCAAAGGTCCTTATAGAATAACAAAAATACTACAAAATGACAGATACGTATTGGAGGATGTTGAAAACTTTCAGCAGTCAAGACTTCCGTACAAAGGGATTTGGGCCGTCGCAAATATACGACCGTGGTTAGACAAGAAAAATCAAATTAAAAAACATACATTAAATAATAAGAGATCAGGAGCTCTCCGCTCAGGAAGGGCGAATTGTAGCAGCTGAGCACTCTAGCAGACTGCAATAACCATATCTGTTAAATAACATACTCTGTAAATATTAGCCATAAGAAAACATATGAACATATCTGTTAACATTAACATACACTGTAAAAGTAGAATAAGAACAAGAAGAATAAAAGACAGTCTAGAACATAAAGGGAGAGAGACGAGACCTACACATTAGTAATAATTTTAATTATTGTGTATTTTTTATGTTAAAGCTTCTAAAAAATGTATTCCCCAATTGATTTCCAAAACTTCATTAAACAAAAATCAGTTACTAAACGTAACACAAATCAGATTCCTGAAATTGACCTAAACGCTTTGAAATCACTTAATGAAAAAATTGATCAACTTACAGATGCCCATTAGAATCGGGGACGATTCATTTTTAAAAAGGGGCGCTAGAACAAAAGAATGGGTTCCACTTAGGAACCCATTCATTTGTTCTGGTGCTACCCTCTTGCGCCAGTCTCTTAAAAACATAAACAATATCCGAAGTCTGTCAGCGCTTTTCTTTGAACAAACAATCTTTTCCAAGAGGCAGTTATTAAACTGCGCAGTTCAAAAACATAAATATTGACCACTTGGTCACTTATCCCCATCCTAATTAGAACACGCTTCAAGTGTCAACAAAATTCTCGATCAAGAGCGTATCATAAACAACGCTCTCATGATCTGCGCCCCCACGCTTCAAGGGTCAACAAAATTCTCGATCAAGAGCGTATCATAAACAACGCTCTCACGATCTGCGTCCCCACGCTCCATGGTAAACAAATCCTAATTTCACCACGAGACGGAGGCTTTGACATTTCTTTAGCTTAAGAATATTTCTGTAACTTTAGTCTTAATTTTGCATTAATAAATACGCAAGTTCCTTCCTACAAAAATAAAATTTTTTCCATGACGCGTTCGCGAGTTGGTTAATTTGCATGCACCCACAAACCCTCACACCTGTGCATGTAAACACGATCACGCACCGCTAATTTTATCCACCCACTATACTTATTGTTCCAGAAAAACCCATTAAATATACTAATTATTACCCTTAACTTCCGAGCCCTCGTCATGCACCGCTAATTTTAGCCACCCACTCCACTTTTTATCACAGAAAAACCCATTAAATATATTAATTAGGACCCTAAATTAACCGATCTTGCCCAAAAACACATTAAATATGCAAATTAGCTCCCTTAATTGACCGATCTTGCCCAAAAAACACAGTAAATATGCAAATTAGCTCCCTTAATTACCTTACCCCCCTCGTCACACCCCATTAATTTTGATTCCCTACTCCACTTTTTATCCCAGAACCCCCAATATACATATATCTACTAGTTAAGTTCGATTTGCCGGAGTAGATTTGAACGAACGAAAATATTTTTTTTCGGAGTTGCACGTTCACTTCACTCGCGTTTTAGACCGGTTGCAGCAAACGTAATTGCCAGCCGTAAACTTACAAGACGTTTTGTTGTTTCGTACGCGTACCGGTCCCAGCTCGGGCGCCAGTTTTTTACTTGCAAGTTGCAAAGTAAAAAATAAAAAGATTTTAAAGTTCAATTAAGAACAATGACTTTATTAGTTAAAATCCAATTTACAATGGATCACCCTAAGCTGTGAGTCTTGGCAGTGAGCTGCGTTGCTCTTGGTGGCAGAGGATCGACGTCGGCTTCGCTGCTTATAATAGGCCACGATATCGGGCTTGTCTTGTTGGTCGCATTGTTGCAGTCTTCTTGGAATCAAGTGTATTGGTGGGAGCGAAAGCAATTCCCAAACAGATTCTTAGAATTCAGCTTGGCAGCTCGGCGCGTGCAGGAAATTATGCAGACGCTGAGCTTGCAGATTGGAACTTGCGTACTGGAGTTCATTATTCTGAATTTTAACATTTTACTTGAATAACGTTGCTGTTCTGCTCCGTGTTTCCGCGAAAGATGCCTTTTCTGTGATGTTGAATGTCGATCCCGTTATAATGAGTGTTGCTGCTGTCCAGAGTCCAATGGGGTACACCCGAAGTGGTAACTCACTTACTGCTGCTGCTCTGTTCGCACTCGTTGATCAGTTGTTGTCTCCTTTTCTCCTAGCTTAAGTAAGCGGATGGTTCTTGAGAGCGACCCTATACCCTGTTGTTATGTTTACTACTGATTATGGTGCGTATCGGTTTTCTTACCTTATAAAATAAGAATATGTCGGGGCGAAAATAATGTGTATGCGCTTGGTCGTTATTTACTTCTTCTCCATGTTCCTTCTGCTGTTATTCGTTTTCCTATTCATTGTCAATGTGTGAGTATGAATAGATGAATTATCTATAAACGGGACTCTGCTAGAATGAGAGCGATATAGCTGTTGCTGAACGTGGCCACTTGCGCTGCTTGGTTAGAGTGAGAGAGAGACATAATGAAAAGGGAATGCCAAAAAATGGAAAAGACAAAAGGCAGTCTGTACGAAACGAGGCATTAAGTGTTGAGAAGCCAAAGTAGACGCAAGTGGACTCGTTAAACGCGCGCAGCTTATAAATTGAGTGGTGAAGGTCATCATGAGTGACGCCGATATGGACGGACGAACGGACGACGAGGCTCCTGGCACCAACAACCCGACATCAGAAGTGGGATCTGTGCCACATCCTGCATTTTCTGAGGAGCAGTGGCGTGCAGTGGTCGAAATGCAAAATCGGAATATGGCTGAACTCGTAAAAATCATGCAAGTGACGCCGGCACGCGAGCAGCAACCTAGCTATGAAGTTAAGCTACCCAAATTTAACCCTGAAGCTGCATGTGTTGAGGCAGGAAAGTGGTGTTCAACAACCGATATAATTCTGTCTGAGCACCCCCTTCAAGGAAGTAAATTAATCATGGCACTTAGCAACTGTATGGAGGGAAGTGCATCTCAGTGGCTCACACAAATTTCATACCAAGGTATGACTTGGCAAGAGTTCCAGGAATTATTTCTGCAGCGCTTTGAAACCGAAGAGACGCCGGCCGCTACGTTTTTGAATTTACTCAACAGCCGCCCGAGTGGCGCCGAATGTTACGCGGTATATGCGAGTCGGTTGGTGACGACGCTGACTACGAAATGGCGAAATATGGGAATAGAAGAAATTGCCGTTACAACTGTTCTTGCGCATATGGCAAACATTGACAGTCGTTTGCAACGCGTTCTCTTCACATCCAATGTGCGCACCAGAAGTAAGCTACAGGCGGAGTTAAAAGCGTTTACGTTCGACAAGAAGCGACATGCTCGAGATGACAACCCTGGACCTAACCAGAAGAACCACAAGGGATCGCCAGTTGTATGTCACTTTTGTTCAAAGCCGGGACATCGAATTGCTGAATGCCGAAGTAAAATGCGACAAGATAGAGAGGCGAAACCGCAGCGTGAAAAATCAAATGTCACGTGCTATCGGTGCGGCGAATTGGGACATTTCTCCAACAAGTGCCCGAAAAACGGAAGTGCAGTCAAGCAAGATGTGACTCAACATAAGACTGTTAACCAATGTTGTGTGACTGAGCCAAAGGGAAACTTGCATCAACGAGGTGAGATCTATCCAATTTGCTTCGATTCCGGTGCAGAGTGTTCCCTTATTAAAGACGACATTAGTAATAAGCTATCTGGTAAACGTATAAACAATATTGTAATGATAAAAGGTATTGGTGGTGGCAGTGTATGCAGTACATTGCAAATCTTGAGTGAAGTTACTATAAACGAAAACATTATGGAAATATTATTTCATGTAATCCCGAATGAGCAATTGAGGAGTGATATTCTGATAGGGCGAGAGATACTCAAACAAGGCTTTTACGTAATTTTGACATCCGATAATTTTAAAGTAGTAAAATCAAAAACAGTTAATAATTGTTCCGTTGCTGAGCGATCGTTTACCTTGTCCGATATCGACACCGAATTAGTCGACAATGAGAAAGCTAAATTAATCGAGCTACTTGAAAAGCACTCAACTTCATTTACCAATGGGATACCTCACACCCGAGTAAATACGGGTGAAATGAAAATCCGTTTAATTGATCCAACTAAAACTGTCCAGCGCCGACCTTACAGACTTAGCCCCGAAGAAAGAGAAATAGTGCGTATGCAAGTGAGCGAATTGATAAGGTGTAATATTGCTCGCCCAAGTTGTTCTCCCTTTGCGAGCCCCATCTTGCTCGTAAAAAAGAAGAATGGCACCGACCGTTTGTGTGTCGATTATAGAGAGCTAAACTCAAACACGATTTCGGATAAATACCCCTTACCGCTTATTAGCGATCAAATTGCTAGACTTCGCGGAGCAAATTACTTCACATGTTTAGATATGGCGAGTGGCTTCCACCAAATCCCGATTCACCCTGAATCCGTGGAATATACTGCATTTGTGACCCCAGACGGTCAATTTGAATTTCTTACAATGCCTTTTGGGCTCAAAAATGCGCCATCTGTTTTCCAGCGCGCAGTCATAAATGCACTTGGTGACCTTGCTAATTCTTTTGTAATAGTTTACATGGACGACATAATGGTGGTATCGCCCACCAAGGAATTGGCTTTGGAAAGGCTTACAACTGTTTTGGATGTTCTTGCAAAGGCTGGTTTTACCTTTAATCTTTCTAAATGTAGTTTTCTCAAAACAACGGTCCAGTATTTGGGCTATGAAGTGCGAGCTGGGGAGATTCGCCCGAATGTGCGAAAGATAGCTTCATTAAGCTCCTTGCCTCCTCCTCAAACTGTCTCCGGCGTTAGACAATTCATTGGCCTGGCCTCATACTTTCGCAAATTCGTTCCTGGATTCTCCCAACTTATGAAACCTTTGTATTCACTTTCGTCTGGTAACGGCAAGATTACATGGAGCGCTGAGCTAGAAGAGATCAGACTCAAAGTTGTGACGATCCTCACTAATGAGCCCGTTTTGGTCATTTTCGACCCGCAACATCCTATAGAGCTGCACACTGATGCAAGTGCATGTGGATATGGAGCGATACTTTTACACCGTATAGAAAGTAAACCCCATGTAATCGAATACTTCAGCAAAACAACTACCTCTGTTGAATCTAGATATCACTCTTATGAGCTTGAAACCTTGGCAGTGGTAAATGCCGTTAAACATTTTCGCCATTACCTAATTGGCCGTGAGTTCGTTGTCTATACCGACTGTAATTCATTAAAAGCTTCTCGCACAAAAGTAGATTTAACCCCCAGAGTTCACCGCTGGTGGGCCTACTTACAATCGTTTAATTTTGAAATTCAGTATAGAGAGGGTAAGCGTATGGCTCATGTCGATTTCCTATCAAGAAATCCTTTACCATCCGAACACATTCAGTTAATGAACAAGATTCCCGAAAAACGAGTAAATCTGTCCGAAATTTCAAGTACTTGGCTTCTTGCTGAGCAACGATTAGACCCCGAGATAACAGAAATTGTTAACAAATTGGAGTCAGATGAGTTGGCCGGAAACCTCGCCAAAACGTATGATCTGCGAAAAGGCGTACTATATCGCAAGGTCCAAAGACTAGGTAGAACAAGTTGTTTACCAGTTGTACCCAGAGCTTTCAAATGGTCAGTAATTAACCAGGTACACGAGTCGATTATGCATTTAGGATGGCAAAAGACACTTGATAAAGTGTACCAGTATTACTGGTTCGCTAAAATGAACAAGTATGTCCGGAAATTTGTTTCAAACTGTATTACTTGTCGGACTGTGAAATCATCGTCTGGGAAGGTTCAGGCAGAACTTCACTCTATCCCGAAGACAAGTATACCGTGGCATACCATTCATATAGATATAACGGGAAAATTAAGTGGCAAGAGCGATAAGAAAGAATATCTTATTGTTCAGATCGATGCCTATACAAAATTTGTTTATCTATATCACACCTTAAAGATAGATGCCGAAACCTGTGTCAACGCTATGAAATCTTCCATATCCTTATTCGGAGTACCAGATCGCGTTATCGCCGACCAGGGCAGATGTTTCACTAGCTCCAAGTTTTCAGAGTTTTGCGCATCACAGAAAGTTCAACTTCACTTGATTGCTACGGGAATGAGCCGCGCGAATGGGCAGGTGGAACGGGTTATGAGCATACTGAAAAATTTGTTGTCAGTGGTAGAATCAAGTCAACGATCGTGGCAGGATGCAATTGGCGAAGTCCAACTTGCACTGAATTGTACAATTTCTCGTGCCACCGAGGCAAGTCCGTTGGAGATGTTGATTGGCAAACAGGCTCGACCCCTTGGGTTAGTTTCCCCATGTGAGACCGAATGTGAAATAGATTTGGCAACTGTTAGAGCGCAGGCGACAGAAAATATGAATTCCTTAGCGTCTTACGACAAAACCAGATTTGATAGTAGTAAGGCAGCCGTTAATAAACACCACGTGGGTGACTATGTGCTATTGAAAAATGAAGAAAGACACCAAACCAAGTTAGATCCGAAATTCAAAGGACCGTTTTTGGTAACTGAAGTATTAGAGGGTGACAGGTATACGCTAAAGTCGTTGACGAGTAACCGATCGTTCAAGTACTGTCATGAAGATTTACGAAAAATGCCGGATGCGGAAATGCCTAATGAGTTAAACGAGAATATAGAGAAATAGTTGAATGAAGAGAAAATCCCGCCAATGAGTTCTTTTGTGAACGAGAGATATCCGTCTAGGTGAGACGATGAATTGTGAGTTATCCGTCTATGTGAGACGATGAATTGTGAGTTATCCGTCGAGGTGAGACGATGAATAAGTAATAAAGAGTTATCCGTCTAGCGAGACGAAGAGATATCTGTATCACCTGTTGTTTGTAACAAGAGAGATCCGTCCAGGAGAGACGATGAGTTTGCATTGTATTAATAATTAAGTGTGTGTGAACTGGCGGAAGATCGATACTAGCAATCGGTAAATGATAATGCTAAGATAAGTTGTAAGCTGATGTATTACTGATCGATGAAACTGAATTTGAAAATAGAATAAGTTATCTCAGCAACAATGAAATGTAAGTTGTTTGCTCCTTCACAGAATTAAGAAATTATGAAATTACACCTAATAAAGTCAAATTAATGACATGAAATAGTATTGAGGAGTGATGAAAGTATGTGATCTTGATACCCTGGTATCTCGGTATCAAAAGCTTACACGAGGTCGTGTAAATGTCAGAATGGCCGTGTCGGGGCGAAAATAATGTGTATGCGCTTGGTCGTTATTTACTTCTTCTCCATGTTCCTTCTGCTGTTATTCGTTTTCCTATTCATTGTCAATGTGTGAGTATGAATAGATGAATTATCTATAAACGGGACTCTGCTAGAATGAGAGCGATATAGCTGTTGCTGAACGTGGCCACTTGCGCTGCTTGGTTAGAGTGAGAGAGAGAGACATAATGAAAAGGGAATGCCAAAAAATGGAAAAGACAAAAGGCAGTCTGTACGAAACGAGGCATTAAGTGTTGAGAAGCCAAAGTAGACGCAAGTGGACTCGTTAAACGCGCGCAGCTTATAAATTGAGTGGTGAAGGTCATCATGAGTGACGCCGATATGGACGGACGAACGGACGACGAGGCTCCTGGCACCAACAACCCGACAAATATAAATATAAATTTTGTGGGACTCGCAATTTTGAGTCCTACCAATATTTTTATTAAATGCCTTCTTGGTCTTTTAAATATTCTTTGCTTAAGCTAAACCGCGTAGCTGCGCTGTAGGAAACGCCAGCAGCGGAGAAGCTATCTTATATGTTTATATGCTCAGTGCCGTTGGCAGCGAGAGCGCAAGAGAGTGTATGTATGTAGGTATGTAAAAGGGGCGGTCGCACATGCCAGACATGCGGAGTCGGCACTTCTACTGCCCATTGCATATTGATGCGATCATATTACTTTGCACTTGAAATATGCATAGATCTTTGAGTTTACGAAAACATTGCACTGAGTATAGTGTGTATCCGATATAATGCAAACTATATCCCCCTCCTTTTGAAAAATAACGTAATTTTTGAAGTTACTTTAATGGTAATTTTTAAAAATATTTGTCAACATTGAAGCATTTATTCGTGAGATACAGGCCGAAGTGACTATGCCAAAATTAGACCATTTGACCCGCAGTCAGTCAATATTTGCAAGAAATAATCTTCAATCATTAAATTATATCGATTCAAATAAAGATTTCATGCATTTCTCTGAATTGGAAGTGTTATTTTTTTTAAACTTTCTTATAGATCTTAAAATATCATCCTTTATTTAAGCTGACCTAACTTACGCAAGCACAGCTAAGTTCAAATACCTTTTATTTACATAGTATAGTGCAGAATTGGTTCACATTGAAACTTTTCCGAACGTTCAAAGAGTCAGCCAATGGTTGTGGCAGATGGCAATTTTAAAAGACTGTGTGCGACGGATGCAAATTTTTGTTACATTTAATTATTTTATTTATCTCTTTAATGGATTTAGATATATATATCGAACAGAGATCTATACTCTCATAGTTGCATAATTCTTCTGTTTCCTCAACGAAACGCTTCCTGGCACGCGACATGTCTGTAACTTTTGATTTCAACATCAAGAATGCCCAAACCACGCATTCTCATTTCTTATCCTGTTTTCAACACCACTACACTGACACTCTGTGGTGAGTTTTGGCGGACTCTATCCGTCCCCTTCATGCTCATGCCAGACTGCGTTGACAGAAACTATTTCTGCCTCGCTTATTAATTACAGAAGAAATACCCATACAAAACAATTAGACCAGCCCTTAGCAAATATAAAATATACGTTATAATTTGAAATTAAAAAGAAATGTACGACACGGCCTTCCTGACCTACACTCGTCCTCATGTGTTTGATAACTCAAAATACATTTTCATTTCATAATCTTTTTTTTAGGCCATGGATTTTAAAAAAATTCATGGTGTATTGTGTTGGTCGGAGCGGAAATGTGTGTAACAGGCAGAAGGAGGCATCTCCGACTCCATAAACTATATATATTCTGAATCAGTATCAGCAGCCGAGTCGATTGAACCATGTCTGTCCGTCTGTCTGTCTGTATGAACACCTGGATCTCAGAAATTCTAAGAGCTAGAGTCATCAAATTTTTTGACTATATACGTATATATTGCAGTGTCTAAAAGTTTTTTTAAAATTGGGACACGCCCCTTCCCACCCCTGTAAATCAGTAATAACTTTTAAAAAACTACAGTATTAGCT
This sequence comes from Zaprionus davidi, assembly GCA_018903715.1. Lineage (NCBI taxonomy): Eukaryota > Metazoa > Arthropoda > Insecta > Diptera > Drosophilidae > Zaprionus > Zaprionus davidi. The sequence continues at coordinate 21,778 of JAEIGL010000067.1, forward strand.
CAATAACCAAAGTTGTATATCTTACATGACAAATACCTTGCAACGGGCGTTATGTGAAAGTATCATTTAAATTGAACTATAAATAAGTGAAATATGATACGAATTAAACTCACTTTGAACATATATACTTAAGCATACCTAATTTACGCAAGCATACCGAAGTTAAAATCTAGCGTCAGACACACAGCATTTTATTAAACTTTTTATTTTCATTGTATGGTAACAGAATTGGTTCACAATGCAGCTTTGTCGATAGGCCAAGCAGTGAGGCAATGGCCGAGTGGTTAAAGTAGCGGACGGCTGCTAGAGAGTGCGTGTGTTCAACTCCCGGTTGAGGCGGGTGCGAACTTTTATTTATTAATTATTTCTTATTTAATTTTGTTTATTTATTTTAGTCTTATAAACTGAAAGAATAGTTACAGGAAAACAAATTAAATTATTTTATTTTTGATGATTCCAATAGGATGTTTCCTATTTTGTTTTGCTCTCAATCTCTTGCAATTAGAATGCTAGAAAATAACAGAGATCATAAGCCCTTGTAAAGTTATGAATGTGCGGGTGGGACGCCCATACATACATGTCTGCATATCCACATGTATGTATTGGCGTCCCACTTCAACATTCATTATTGCACGATTGTTACTGTTATATATACATAGATATGTACAATTAGATTTGCAGTTGCTGTTGTGTACCGACGAAAAAAAAAACTATGTTCTTATTACATATATTGCGTAACTAAAACTTAAAAATCGCCTACCGCCGCCGCCCCTCTTTAATGTTTTTAAGCTTTTAATATATTTAAACAAAAAAATTATGAAATACAAAAGAATTCAACATGTTGATCGCGGCAGCAAACGAACCTCGATCACGCTCAATATCATTGGCCTCAGAGTTCGGGACATAGTCCACTCAGCCACTGAACATCTTTCGCAGTCGTCGAAAATGGTGAGACATTAGACAAAACCACAAGATGCAATATGCATTCTTAGTTCGTGCCAAAAAAATCAAAAGAAGCACATGTAATGAAATTTTCTACACGCTAGAAATGCATACCTATACCTATTGTCTACGGTATACTTTGATAATCCATGGCCTTATACAGTCAGCTCCTGACTGTAGCGTTTGTATTTTTTTTTATGTTATTGTACGCTTGCGAATTTTTTGCTCGAGAAGATCTCACAAATGCTCAATAGGATTGAGATCAAGACTCTGGGGAGGTGTTCGCAGTTGATTTTTAACATTATAAACTAAAATTGTTTTTTAAAATGACTTGATTCATAATAATCGATAAATGTTAAATTTCCGACGCCGCTTGCCGCCATGCACCCCCACACCATTATTACCTTGCCAATTAAATTTTCTTTTTTGAATGCTTCTCCGCTTTTCCTCCATACCAAAACTTTTCCTTTAATTTCGAAAATGCAAAATTTGCTTTCATCGGAAAATATAATTTTATTACAGAAGACTTGTGGCTGGGAATTATATTCATTAGCAAAAGTTATTCCCTTTTGCCGATTAACTTCTGAAATGAATGGTTTGCGGGCAACTCTACTATGGTAGTCAGCCTTTTTTATGGCCCGGCGTACAGTATCATCAGAAACTGTTTTGGAAAAACTTTCCTCGATCTGAAGCTTTACCTGATGAGCTGGGATCCTGGGATTAAGCCGAATAGACTTTATAATTGTCTTCTGTTACCTGTCGGTTAGCAAAGGCGTTCGGCCTAAACGATTCTTTGACAAGATACTGCCAGTCGAGTTGTAATTATTTACAACTTAGAGGAGTGGGCTCTACCAACTAGAGCTCCAATTTCTCTATAAGATTTTCCGTCCAAGAAAAATTTTATAATAAGTTTTCGTTCCCCAACAGAAATTTCTATTGCCTTTTTGTTCCACGTTGAAATGCTCCTGAATTTGGTGCAAAAATGAAAGTCAACTGCGCAATAATAAGTTTTGCACAATCTAAATAAGAAGAACGACGACAAAAATTCTAACGGTAATTGCATTTTCTTGCATTCTACGCTACTTCAAACAGTTGTACGCATACTTTTGCGTATACATTTTGTTATAGTATTAAGTTTAAAATTCAAAACAAAATGTAATATATTGTTCAATAATTCTAAAAAAAATTTCATATTATAAACAAATTAAAGTTAAGTTTAAAAAAATATATGCATAAATAGTCGAACATTTGGGTTCAAATTTCTTTGCCTTTTTGTTCCACGTTGAAATGCTCCTGAATTTGGTGCAAAAATGAAAGTCAACTGTGCAATAATAATTTTTGCACAATCTAAATAAGAAGAACGACGACAAAAATTCTAACGGTAATTGCATTTTCTTGCATTCTACGCTACTTCAAACAGGTGTACGCATACTTTTGCGTATACATTTTGTTATAGTATTAAGTTTAAAATTCAAAACAAAATGTAATATATTGTTCAATAATTCTAAAAAAATTTCATATTATAAACAAATTAAAGTTAAGTTTAAAAAAAAATGGAATAAATATATGCATAAATAGTCGAACCATTTGGGTTCAAAGTCAAATTTTTAAATTTTTAAGGGGTGTACGCAGACATATGCGAGTGAGTGTAGTTATTCTGTACCCCGTTTTTTTCGGCATCTATCTATCTGCACCTGTCAAGCCAAAGCAGTTTTTAATTTATATTGTTAATAAATTGCGGTTAGTTGGTTTGTGTAAAATGATAATTTTTTTCCTCTGTCGCCAATATCACAATTTCACCCAATTTATTTGCCTGTACGCTTAGCTGATAACGCAATGTTAGTGGCAGTCCGCCCAAAATTCATTTTGCTACTGTAAAAGAGGGATAAAGAGGGAGCATCGCATTGCAACGCAGTATTTTAAGAAGTGCGTCGTTTGAGAATGTACTGGTAAAATTATGAATAAATATTGCGAAGCGAGAAAAACAGAGAATGCAAAATATGAAGTAGCACAGCCAATGAAAAAAATATTCAGATGGCGATGTATGTAACAGGCATAAGGATGCGTGGGAGACCCCATAAAGTATATATATTCTTGCTGAATGAAATATCTACGTAGTGTCCAAATTACAATCCGATCGAACAATAAACACAGAAGTTATTTAAGAAAGTATGATCATAAAACCAAGTGCTTCTGTCAGCTAACAAGGGAGGCGGGCGAGCGCGAAGCGCGAGCGCCATCTGTCGGGATTAATTTCAAAGCATGTGCATATGCATATGTGTATGAACTTAACAAATTATACTACACGGGAACATAGGTCGAAGGGTATCCCACTGTCAAGTTTTGCGCGACTGTTGCTCTCGTTCTTTATTAAATTATATATATGTCAAAGCATTGGTAACATTATTTGAATTTAGTACAGAAACATGAGCATTGTATGTGTCAAAATTGTAATAAAGAAGAATAGAGAAAAGAGAACAACCGTCATTGCTGTCTTGTGTTCTTTATATCACCGAGAGTCGGTGAGAGGACTAACTGTTAATTCTCTCACTGAGTGTGACCCGTGCCTACGTGTTTGGTGAGTTGCCTCTTCCGTTGGTTCGTTCTGTATACATCACACGAAGGAGTGTGTGAGCGAGACTGGACTGGCTATTTGCCGTGTGTGCGAATGAGCAGGATTGCAAGTGTGTCATGAGCAAGCTGCGCAATAGATTTTGGCGACGAGCGAGCCTGCATAAAAAGAGAGAGGACAGTCTTCGTAGAACATTCGAGGTACACAGACGATTTTTATTCGAGAAACGACCACAAGTACAGGGTGCGCCAACGGAAACGGGTCAATAGAAAAGTCAGATAACTTTGACAATGTTCAACTAATCTGCTTCATCGATACGGTTTTGTAAAGATTGATCCAGTACAATTTCAACCATGTATTGCTATACCCCTCAAGAACGTGCCGAAATAGTGTCGCTTTACATTGAAAATAATCGGTCAGTTGTGCTAACCCAGCGTGCATCGCCGAAAATATCGTGACCGTAGTGCACCCAAAAGTGATACGATACGTCGTCTATCCTCAAATTTTTTTGAACTTGGATTTGTAGCAGATCTCAAACGAGTTCAAAAACCACGCCCGGTTCCAACAGGATGGTGCTACATGCCATACAGCAACAATAGACTATCTGCGTCAGAAATTTCCGGGACGTGTTGTATCCAAAAATGGTGATATTGACTGTCCGCCAAGAACCCCAGATTTGACACCGCCAGATTTCTTTTTGTAGGGATTTTTGAAAAGCAAAGTTGATACCAACAAGCCGAAGACCTTAGAAGATATAAAAGATAACATTTCAGCTGAAATGGCAGCTATCACGCACGATATGCTTGTGAATGTGATGAAAAATGCGAAAAAAAGAGCCGCCTTTTATATTCGAAATACAGGGGGTAATTTGATGTTTTTGTGAAAAATCTGAAACAAATTGTAAAAAGGTCATATTGATAATAAAAAAAAATTTGTTGAATGAATTGAAAACTCTCAAAGTTATTCGATTTTTCTATTGACCCGTTTCCGTTGGCCCACCCGTTAGAACGATGACACTAACCAAGGGAACGGGGCCCGCTGCTCAAGGTGCAAAGAATACTGAAGCAGCTGTCGCTTCGACATCAGAAGTGGGATTCGACACTCCTAACTCTGACTTGCGCCAAATTTTGGAGCAACAAAATAGAAATTTTATGGAGTTGCTGCGAACAATGCAGGCTAGCGCAGCGCCCTCGTGAGCCAAGGACGGTGTTTTTACCTAAATACAATTCCGAAGCTGCTGGCGCCGATCCATGTGCTTGGAGTATTACGGCCGACATGATTTTTATTGAAAACCCACTTGAGGGTAGTGTACTTGTGATTGCTCTCAGCAAAGCTTTGGAAGGCAGTGCATCGCAATGGCTTTCACAGATCTGTTTTCCTGGCATGACTTGGGTTGAATTCAAGCAACTATTTACGCAAAGATTTGTCGGCGTAGAAACAGCTGCAGCAACACTTCTCAAGCTGTTAGAAGGACGCTCAGGGATTGGAGAGTGCATGTCGTCGTATGCAAGCCGACTCGTCACTTCGCTAATGACGAAAATGAGAAATATGGAGCGCGAGGAATTGTTGGTATCAGTTGTACTTGCGCATACTGCGCAACTGGACAGTAGACTGAAAAAGCTTGTGTGCACCACAAACATCAAGTCGCGTAGCGAATTGCAGCAACAGTTGCAGGTATACGAAATCGGGCAGCGTCATTTGCCATTATTGTGGAAAGTCGGGGCTCAAAATCGCACACTGCCGCCAGCGCTACGCAAATTTTGACCAAAGTTACCATTAATGACTTTGTCCTGGAAATGTTATTTCATGTCATTATAGACAAGTACTTGAAACACGATATCATGATAGGCAGGGAGATTTTAAGTAATGGTGTCGGAGTGACGATTGAGTTAGACAGATTCTGCATTTATAAAGTAAAACTGATTAATGTTGTAACTGAATCCAAAACATATGAAGATTGTATTAACGAAAATGTAGAGTTGAATGAAGCTGACAAGATCCCTTTAATAAACGTCTTGAAACCATACAAGTTAACACAGGTCAGTTAGAAATTCGTTTAATAGATCCAAATAAAACGGTACAAAGGGACCATATAGGCTTAGTGTAGATAAGCAAACTGTTCGTGCAAAAATTTACGAATTGTTGGCGGCAAATATTATAAGACCGAGCTGTTCCCCATTTACGAGTCCAATTTTATTGGTAAGAAAGAAAAACGGAAATGATCGCTTATGCGTCGACTATAGAGAGCTAAATTCCCATTGCCTATTATTTCGGATCAAATTGCAAGGTTACGTGGGGGAAAGTATTTTTCTAGTCTAGACATGGCCAGCAGATTCTACCAATTACCTGTTCACCCAGATTCAGTAGAGCGTACGGCATTCGTTACACCGGAAGGGCAGTTCGAGTTTGTGGCAATGCCGTTTGGTTTAAAGAATGCTCCGTCAGTGTTTCAGCGGGCAATAATAAAAGCGTTGGGGCCACTTTCATATTCGTATGTTGTGGTTTACATAGATGATGTATTGGTCGTTGCCGAAACTAAAATGGAGGCAATTTCAAGATTACAGACAGTCATAGAAACTCTCATTCAAGCTGGATTCTCGTTTAATTTCGAAAAATGTACATTTTTAAAATCAAAAATTGAACATCTCGGTTACGTAGTAGAGGCAGGTGAGCTTAGACCTAATCCTCGAAAGTTGCAGGATTAGTTGAATTGCCACCTCCGGTCACGCAGCTAAGACAGTTCATTGGATTAGCATCATACTTTCGATAATTCGTGCCAAAATTCTCTAAAACGTTAAAGCCTCTATTTTGCCTTACTTCTAAAGACAATAATAGTTTTGTTTGGAAGGAAAATCAGGAAGCAGTGAGAAAGGAGATAATCTTTGCATTTGACCCGTAGCCCGGTATTAACAATTTTCGATCCACAATATCCTCAAAATAACATCTTTAATCTCTAAACTACAAAACAATGAATTGAACGAGAGTCTTGCTAGTACGTATGAGGTAAGAGCTGGTTTGCTGTATCGTAAAATTCAGAGGAATGGTAGAACCCGTTGGTTAGCTGTAGTTCCAAGGTCTTATAGGTGGGCTGTCATTCACCACATTCACGAGGCTATAATGCCCTTTGGTTGGAAAAAGACTGTTGACAAAGTGTATAGCTGTTACTGGTTTGTAGGAATGACGAAATACGTACGAAAGTTCGTTGACAATTGCATTACGTGCAAACTATCGAAACAATCTGGGAAAATTAAAAAAGAAATGCATCCGATCCCTAAAATCGAAATACCCTTTCATACGGTACATATAGACATCACGGGTAACCTAATGGGCAAGAATGACCAAAAAGAGTATATCATAGTCTTTATAGATGCGTTTACAAAATACGTTTATTTACTCCATACTCTGAAGATGATGCAGCCAATTGTATAGTATCAGTGAAGGCAGTTATTTCCTTGTTTGGTGTTCCATCCCATATCATAGCAGATCAGGGACGATGCTTTGCCGGATCTGAGTTTAAGGAGTTTTGCTCTGTGCATAATATCAAGTTGCATTTAATTGCCACAGGAGACCGATATTGTTTGAAGTCATTAACAAGCAAGCGAACCTACAAGTATCCTCATGAGTGTTCTAGGGCGTTACCGGTCGAGACAGTTTCTGCGGAGATGGATGAGGATATGATGAGTGGTGGCGTTGAAACAGACGCAAATGGTGGCGTTGAAACATACGCAAGAGACAGTGCCAGTGAGGGTACTGGCGTTGAAACAGACGCAAATGGTGGCGTTGAAACATGCGCGAGAGACAGTGCCAGAGAGGGTACTGGCGTTGAAACAGACGCATAAATGTGTAACAAAAGGCCTCTTCGAGAAACATAGGTAGACTTGTGCTATTTGGACATTCATCTGTATGATTTGAATATCAAATTAGTTGTAAAGATTATGTTTTAAATTGATTTTAAGAAAGAGGAAGAAATACTTGAGTAGGGCATATAAACATGAATTGCTAAATTTATACACGAGGACGTGTAAAAGTCAGGATTGGCTGTGTCGGAGCATTGAATTTAGTACAGCAACATAAATATTGTATGTGTCAAAATTGTAATAAAGAAGAATAGAGAAAACAGCACAACCGTCATTGCTTTCTTGTGTTCTTTATATCACCGAGAGTCGGTGAGAGGACTAACTGTTAATTCTCTCACTGAGTGTGACCCGTGCCTACGTGTTTGGTCAGTTGCCTCTTCCGTTGGTTCGAGCGAGACTGGACTGGCTATTTGCCGTGTGTGCGAATGAGCAGGATTGCAAGTGTGTCATGAGCAAGCTGCGCAATAGATTTTGGCGACGAGTGAGCCTGCATAAAAAGAGAGAGGACAGTCTTCGTAGAACATTCGAGGTACACAGACGATTTTTATTCGAGAAACGACCACAAGTACAGGGTGCGCCAACGGAAACGGGTCAATAGAAAAGTCAGATAACTTTGACAATGTTCAACTAATCTGCTTCATCGATACGGTTTTGTAAAGATTGATCCAGTACAATTTCAACCATGTATTGCTATACCCCTCAAGAACGTGCCGAAATAGTGTCGCTTTACATTGAAAATAATCGGTCAGTTGTGCTAACCCAGCGTGCATCGCCGAAAATATCGTGACCGTAGTGCACCCAAAAGTGATACGATACGTCGTCTATCCTCAAATTTTTTTGAACTTGGATTTGTAGCAGATCTCAAACGAGTTCAAAAACCACGCCCGGTTCCAACAGGATGGTGCTACATGCCATACAGCAACAATAGACTATCTGCGTCAGAAATTTCCGGGACGTGTTGTATCCAAAATGGTGATATTGACTGTCCGCCAAGAACCCCAGATTTGACACCGCCAGATTTCTTTTTGTAGGGATTTTTGAAAAGCAAAGTTGATACCAACAAGCCGAAGACCTTAGAAGATATAAAAGATAACATTTCAGCTGAAATGGCAGCTATCACGCACGATATGCTTGTGAATGTGATGAAAAATGCGAAAAAAAGAGCCGCCTTTTATATTCGAAATACAGGGGGTAATTTGATGTTTTTGTGAAAAATCTGAAACAAATTGTAAAAAGGTCATATTGATAATAAAAAAAATTTGTTGAATGAATTGAAAACTCTCAAAGTTATTCGATTTTTCTATTGACCCGTTTCCGTTGGCCCACCCGTTAGAACGATGACACTAACCAAGGGAACGGGGCCCGCTGCTCAAGGTGCAAAGAATACTGAAGCAGCTGTCGCTTCGACATCAGAAGTGGGATTCGACACTCCTAACTCTGACTTGCGCCAAATTTTGGAGCAACAAAATAGAAATTTTATGGAGTTGCTGCGAACAATGCAGGCTAGCGCAGCGCCTCGTGAGCCAAGGACGGTGTTTTTACCTAAATACAATTCCGAAGCTGCTGGCGCCGATCCATGTGCTTGGAGTATTACGGCCGACATGATTTTTATTGAAAACCCACTTGAGGGTAGTGTACTTGTGATTGCTCTCAGCAAAGCTTTGGAAGGCAGTGCATCGCAATGGCTTTCACAGATCTGTTTTCCTGGCATGACTTGGGTTGAATTCAAGCAACTATTTACGCAAAGATTTGTCGGCGTAGAAACAGCTGCAGCAACACTTCTCAAGCTGTTAGAAGGACGCTCAGGGATTGGAGAGTGCATGTCGTCGTATGCAAGCCGACTCGTCACTTCGCTAATGACGAAAATGAGAAATATGGAGCGCGAGGAATTGTTGGTATCAGTTGTACTTGCGCATACTGCGCAACTGGACAGTAGACTGAAAAAGCTTGTGTGCACCACAAACATCAAGTCGCGTAGCGAATTGCAGCAACAGTTGCAGGTATACGAAATCGGGCAGCGTCATTTGCCATTATTGTGGAAAGTCGGGGCTCAAAATCGCACACTGCCGCCAGCGCTACGCAAATTTTGACCAAAGTTACCATTAATGACTTTGTCCTGGAAATGTTATTTCATGTCATTATAGACAAGTACTTGAAACACGATATCATGATAGGCAGGGAGATTTTAAGTAATGGTGTCGGAGTGACGATTGAGTTAGACAGATTCTGCATTTATAAAGTAAAACTGATTAATGTTGTAACTGAATCCAAAACATATGAAGATTGTATTAACGAAAATGTAGAGTTGAATGAAGCTGACAAGATCCCTTTAATAAACGTCTTGAAACCATACAAGTTAACACAGGTCAGTTAGAAATTCGTTTAATAGATCCAAATAAAACGGTACAAAGGGACCATATAGGCTTAGTGTAGATAAGCAAACTGTTCGTGCAAAAATTTACGAATTGTTGGCGGCAAATATTATAAGACCGAGCTGTTCCCCATTTACGAGTCCAATTTTATTGGGAAGAAAGAAAAAACGGAAATGATCGCTTATGCGTCGACTATAGAGAGCTAAATTCCCATTGCCTATTATTTCGGATCAAATTGCAAGGTTACGTGGGGGAAAGTATTTTTCTAGTCTAGACATGGCCAGCAGATTCTACCAATTACCTGTTCACCCAGATTCAGTAGAGCGTACGGCATTCGTTACACCGGAAGGGCAGTTCGAGTTTGTGGCAATGCCGTTTGGTTTAAAGAATGCTCCGTCAGTGTTTCAGCGGGCAATAATAAAAGCGTTGGGGCCACTTTCATATTCGTATGTTGTGGTTTACATAGATGATGTATTGGTCGTTGCCGAAACTAAAATGGAGGCAATTTCAAGATTACAGACAGTCATAGAAACTCTCATTCAAGCTGGATTCTCGTTTAATTTCGAAAAATGTACATTTTTAAAATCAAAAATTGAATATCTCGGTTACGTAGTAGAGGCAGGTGAGCTTAGACCTAATCCTCGAAAGTTGCAGGATTAGTTGAATTGCCACCTCCGGTCACGCAGCTAAGACAGTTCATTGGATTAGCATCATACTTTCGATAATTCGTGCCAAAATTCTCTAAAACGTTAAAGCCTCTATTTTGCCTTACTTCTAAAGACAATAATAGTTTTGTTTGGAAGGAAAATCAGGAAGCAGTGAGAAAGGAGATAATCTTTGCATTTGACCCGTAGCCCGGTATTAACAATTTTCGATCCACAATATCCTCAAAATAACATCTTTAATCTCTAAACTACAAAACAATGAATTGAACGAGAGTCTTGCTAGTACGTATGAGGTAAGAGCTGGTTTGCTGTATCGTAAAATTCAGAGGAATGGTAGAACCCGTTGGTTAGCTGTAGTTCCAAGGTCTTATAGGTGGGCTGTCATTCACCACATTCACGAGGCTATAATGCCCTTTGGTTGGAAAAAGACTGTTGACAAAGTGTATAGCTGTTACTGGTTTGTAGGAATGACGAAATACGTACGAAAGTTCGTTGACAATTGCATTACGTGCAAACTATCGAAACAATCTGGGAAAATTAAAAAAGAAATGCATCCGATCCCTAAAATCGAAATACCCTTTCATACGGTACATATAGACATCACGGGTAACCTAATGGGCAAGAATGACCAAAAAGAGTATATCATAGTCTTTATAGATGCGTTTACAAAATACGTTTATTTACTCCATACTCTGAAGATGATGCAGCCAATTGTATAGTATCAGTGAAGGCAGTTATTTCCTTGTTTGGTGTTCCATCCCGTATCATAGCAGATCAGGGACGATGCTTTGCCGGATCTGAGTTTAAGGAGTTTTGCTCTGTGCATAATATCAAGTTGCATTTAATTGCCACAGGAGACCGATATTGTTTGAAGTCATTAACAAGCAAGCGAACCTACAAGTATCCTCATGAGTGTTCTAGGGCGTTACCGGTCGAGACAGTTTCTGCGGAGATGGATGAGGATATGATGAGTGGTGGCGTTGAAACAGACGCAAATGGTGGCGTTGAAACATACGCAAGAGACAGTGCCAGTGAGGGTACTGGCGTTGAAACAGACGCAAATGGTGGCGTTGAAACATGCGCGAGAGACAGTGCCAGAGAGGGTACTGGCGTTGAAACAGACGCATAAATGTGTAACAAAAGGCCTCTTCGAGAAACATAGGTAGACTTGTGCTATTTGGACATTCATCTGTATGATTTGAATATCAAATTAGTTGTAAAGATTATGTTTTAAATTGATTTTAAGAAAGAGGAAGAAATACTTGAGTAGGGCATATAAACATGAATTGCTAAATTTATACACGAGGACGTGTAAAAGTCAGGATTGGCTGTGTCGGAGCATTGAATTTAGTACAGCAACATAAATATTGTATGTGTCAAAATTGTAATAAAGAAGAATAGAGAAAACAGCACAACCGTCATTGCTTTCTTGTGTTCTTTATATCACCGAGAGTCGGTGAGAGGACTAACTGTTAATTCTCTCACTGAGTGTGACCCGTGCCTACTTGTTTGGTGAGTTGCCTCTTCCGTTGGTTCGTTCTGTATACATCACACGAAGGAGTGTGTGAGCGAGACTGGACTGGCTATTTGCCGTGTGTGCGAATGAGCACGATGGCAAGTGTGTCATGAACAAGCTGCCCAATAGATTTTGGCGACGAGCGAGCCTGCATAAAAAGAGAGAGGACAGTCTTCGTAGAACATTCGAGGTACACAGACGATTTTTTTTCGAGAAACGACCACAAGTAGAACGATGACACCAACGAACTGAACGGGGCCCGCTGCTCAAGGTGCAAAGAATACTGAAGCAACTGACGTTTCGACATATGTATAAATCATAATGTATTTTGTATGAACATGTATGCATTTTGGAAATGATGATCTTCGATTAATTTCATTCCATTCACATTTTCTTGTACATACACACATGTGTACGTGCTCTTAATCTGCACAGTCAACAAACTATAGTTGTCATCATCCAATTTTTCTATTGAATATTGGGAACTCATCTTGTTTTTTATGATTTGATTAATTCACAAACGAATATCTGTTTAATTTTCCTAGATTAATACACGCAGTGTAGCGGTCTGGGCCCATAACTTATTCGATTTGGCATTTTTTAGAGACTAAATGCATGTTTGCAGCGTGCAAGCTAGATATGTATACAGAGCATAAAGGAATTAAGAATAAAGCGCCGTTACTTGTGGTGCATAAAAGAAATAAAGAAGACATACAGTGGTGCTAATACAAATAATTTCCTACAGATATCAAACTTTTTCTTTCCCAAGACCTTGTCTTACATGACATGTGGTTTCAACAAAATGGTGCCAAATGCCACACAGAAGTGAGGTCGGTAAACCATTTATTTCACGTTCGGGACCGGTTAATTGGCCGCCTAATGTACAATTGTATTTGTAGAATTGTATTTGGCCTTGGTGTGTAGGGAGAAGAAATTCTGTTCTTCTCTAAATATTTTTATTGAATGCCGTCTTCGTCTTTTACATATTCTTTGCTTAAGCTAAACCTCGTACCTGCGCTGTAGGAAACGCCAACAGCGGAGAGGCTGTCTTATATGTTTATATGCTCTATGCCGTTGGCAGCGAGAGCGCAAGAGAGTGTATGTATGTACAATCTGTATGAAAAGGCATTGAGTACAGTGTGTACCCGATATAATGCATACTACATCTCCTTCCTTTTGAATAATAACGTAATATTTTGAAGTTATTTTAAAGGTAATTTATACAATATTTATCAAATTATGTTATTAATTATTTTTAAGTACATTTATGTAGTGAGAATATTTTTAACTAAGAGCTTATATGTATATGATAAAAATGTGTATATTTTTTTTATATATATTTTTTTTAGTTTTGGTATCAATATTTTTATGCCTATGTATGATCATCTGTCTTTATGAACTGTTTGCTTTTTATTTTTATTATTAGCTTTTATAACGTTATTGTTTTCTCCCATTTTCAATACTTTATACGGATTGATATATTTAGAGTCTAGCTTATGACCTGTTTCGTTTTTAATAGAACTTTATCGTCTACTCATATATCTAAGTTTCTTGCTTTCATAAAGTTTCTTATTTTGTTCTTTAGGTTCTTCTATCATAATTCTGGCTCTTATATAAGCTACTTCTAATCTATATTTACTTTTCTTAGCATAATCATTTATAATATATGTGGGTTCAATATTAGTTATGCTATTATTATGTTTTGGCAAATTATTTGTTTTTCCAAAGACAAGTTCATATGGACAATAATAATGTGCTATTCATAAATTGCTTTAGAGATAGTATTTGCCCTCTTATTTGCAATTGGTATGGTAACTAGATATTCAGTTAAATCACATATGTGTGATTGCATAGTGTCCACTATCACCCTGTCGAAATCTTTTATTGGGGTTTCCGTCATTGTTAAAGAACATTATTATTATCTCATTTTGAAGTGGGAGTCTCCCTGCAGAGAAGGGCGAGGTACTGCGACCAGAATGATCTTTTGTACCTGTAATGCTCTCCCTATCTAGACAAAAGCTGTTCTGCTTCTCTAATGAAGCATAACAGGTCTTTCGTCGAGGAACGGACAATGGGATTCGTAAGCTTTCTAGCCTGACTCATCCCTGGTTGGAAGAACCAATAGCGTTCGGTCAACCTAACCGCCCATGCTTTCACAAGGGTTGAGATGGTTGACCACCCCACGCCGCAGAAGGGTTCGGGGCCATGTAGAATGGCTGATGATCCTGCCCTCGCTAGTTCATAGGTAGCCATAGGAGGGTAACTTTGTTCCTATTGGAGAGCCTCTGGAGGCAGTTCCAACAGTCAGCCACCATACGCGAACCCACTCTTTTTGAGGAGAGCTTGGCTATCCGAGAAGATGTAAATATTTGCTCCCCTATCAAAATAAGCAAAGACTAATCCACAAAACTTTAAAAAGAAACAAGAAAATATTAAGTACTTACCAAACAAATTTTGCATAATTTCTTCTTTCGATGGGACATAGCGTTTAGAGGAATCTGAACTTTCGTCTCTGATTAAATTATTAATCATTTTTGTCTTGGTTTTGGTATCAACTTATTCATCAAAGAGTGATAATATGACTGTTTCTTCACACAAATTCCATAAATGATGAATAAACTTGCTTATGGATGCCTTGGAACTTGTAGCGTCTACCTTTTCATATTCTTTTAGAGCTTTCAAAAAGGACAAATCTTGGTTAGGTGCTTTAACTGCCATTGTACATTCGAGCCAAGGTTTGGTATACAAGGTGACGATCAATAAACAAACATCTTGTAGAGCATTTTTGACCTTTGTAGTAATTTTAAGTTGCGATTGAAGCAAACATATTTTTATAGAATAGAGTGCTCTCGCCATCACGCGCTTAATGCAAAGCTCCGGGAGCCTGAGTTTTAATTTATTCTCTAACAAAAGATTTTTCCAGTTCAGTCTTATAAAAACTTAACAAAGATGTACTGTTTGTCTTAGCAATATGTGCTTTAACGAAATTTAGAGGTGACTCAATGTTATGAGTGTTAATATTTTTCCAATTATCTCTTAACTTTTTGAAAATTGGAATATCTGGGCTACTTGTAATATGTTTTACCTTGGTTTCAAAAACAGCTATAAGGACCAACTCATAAACATGATAACGACAAGCAAAAAGCAGCAATTCCCTTTCTAAAGTCTGCTTCAAAATAGCACAAGCTCCACGAAAATGGCCAGTATTGGAAGCTGTTGTATCTCAGCACATTATCTGTACTTTGTCATGGAGGGTCCAGTCAAAGAGAGCAGATGAAATGGCTTTAGCTTGATGTTTTCCAGAAGAACTCTCTAATTTCGATACTGCAAGAAGCTGTTCTCTATCGTCAAATGAAACAATAATTGGCAAGCGTTCTTCTTTTGAACTTCGTACATCCAATCCAAGTAATAGTTTTCCATCCCAATGAACTGTGACTACATCAGGCAAATTATTTTGGAAGTCAGTTTTTATTGCTTCTGCTCTGGATTTTCTTTTTTTCAGGGCAAGGAATCTGAGTACTAAGTTCAGAGTTCGAAATCTGTCCCTCATCCGAATTCTCAAGACATTCCACGTTATCTATCGAAGAAGTAGATGCAACAGCCAATAAGTCTCTTTGTTTTACCTTTCTTTCCTCTTCTTCCAATCGTCTTTGCCTAACTCGTTCTTCTTTCTCCGCCAATTTTTTGTCGATTCCATCTAAGCATCCCGGTCGACCTGGCTCTCTCTGTTTCTTTAAGAAATCTTTGTTTTCCTCTATCTTCATTCTGTCAAAGGCATCTGCATGTGCAATATCAAATAAGTTATCAAGGTCTTTTACAAAATTATTTTCACGATTCTTGATAGTCAACTGGGTTTTCTTACAGTTTTTTTGCAGCTCCCTCCAAACATGATATAAATGAATAAGTTTCTTCACGCAGTTAGGGATTGCCTTCGTAGGAATTCTGGCTTTTTCCCAAAGTATAATGCACTCTCTTATAACAAGATTCGCACTTTCACTAACAGTTAGCTTGACTTCACTTGTCGATTAGATGGTAATTTTGCACTATTTATCTGGTGGCTTGGCAGTCCGATAAGGAAAATATTTTGTTTATCACTTCGTAATTCCACAGACATTTTCACAAAATAAACAATTGAAACTCGCAGTAACAGGTCGCCGCGGTGCTCCCGAGCAACTTGTATGGATAAGTTAAAAACTCAAGTCGGCACGGGTTATCGTTTATAAATCAAGCTAATATTTATTTCTAGACTATATTAGGGCCATACGAAACTTTTTAGGACTTTTTAAAGGACACCATAATGCATTTATGTTATATTAATGATACTAACCTGCTTGCATGAATAATAAATAATAGTAAACAAAAACAGCAACATTTATCTTAGGTAAAAAATATAAAATTAGTGGTTTATATATTTGTTAAATAATTGAGTATGTGTGTGTAAATGCAAATTGTCTCTGTTCGATCTTCGGTTAGCGCATATATTTACATAGTGACCTGTTGCGGAACGCATCAAAAATATTGTTAAGAATCATCGTTTAAAACTATTTAAATAAGTTATCGATATGAATTCGATTTATTGTTTGTCCATCTCTGAATCAGGGCTTTTTTGTAACAACAGAATGACGCAATAGACGCGCTAATTTAAGTTTATCTTATTTCTATTAAATAAACATTGAAATAAAGTGTTGACTACTACATATTTAATGACGGAACTAATGCTGCGTTCCACCGTCAAGACATCGTCAGAGCGGTCGTTCGAGCCGGATCGTATATAATATACAATATACGTATGTACATTGTCACCCGTCAGGTAATATCCTCAACATGGTCCTTCGAGCTTATTTGGACGGCATATGGATTTGACATGATCCTTTAAAAATTTTTTTGGACGTTACGAAAAACTAATGCGCAATTTCATCAGCCAATTCATATGTCTGTGTGTGTAGCGTCTATCACATACATTGACGACGTATGCAAGTGTGTGTAACAGCATCGCAGGGGACTTGTGTATATGTGTACACATACATTACTGCCAAACATAAAATTTGGGTGTATGTGAATAATAAGACGACGCACATATACATAGAAAAGCTGCATTGAAAATTAGTGCTGGTATACGGCTTGACAATGACACGTGCAAAGAAAACTTTAAAATCAAATGCGCAAATGACGTTAGCGCAAACACACGAAATGGACACACCACGACCACAACTTAGCCCAGAAGATGAAAAAGAATTACTGAAAAACCTGTCTACCAACACAGTAGTTCCAACTGGTGGATTGCCGAGGAGTACTCCAACTAATTGGGATGAAGACCGAATGATAGCCTTAAGCAAAATAGATCTATGTCATCTTCAAGTAATTTAAAGAGTTTACCCATTTTTCTGTCTACAGATAATCTTATAAGACTTAGAGGTAGATTAAAGAATTTAAGTGACGAAGATATGAGTATTGATTCTAAAAATTCTATTATACTGGACAAAGACCACCCAATTACATACTTACTTATACAGTATTATCATGCTAAAAATTGCCATATTGGTACAGAAACAGTAATTTCCAATATTCGTCAAAGATTTTGGATTACTAAATGCCGAAAGATTATTCACAATTGTCAATATTGCAAAAACAAAAAAGCAAAACCTCAGATTCCTTTAATGGGTCAGCTACCCAACTGTCGAGTAAATCCAACTGAAAGAGCCTTTTTGAAAATAGGAATTGATTATTTTGGTCCGATTGAAATAACACGTTAAGCGTTACGGAGTGATTTTTACATGTATGACATCTAGAGCAATTCATCTTGAGATTGCCGAAGATTTATCTTGTAATGCATTTGTGCATGTATTTCGTCAATTTGGCTGTAGACGTGGATTTCCTACAGAAATATATTCAGATAATGGTACAAATTTTAAGAGAGCAGATAAAGACATCAGAGAAATAATTGAAAATTGGTCAGGAGGAGCATGGGAAAGGCTTATACAATCTGTTAAGAAATATTTAAGTGTCTTGCTGAAAGAAAAATATCCAAAAGAATTTACTTTAAAAACACTATTTTGTGAAATTGAATTTATGATAAACAGTAGGCCGCTTTTATTTGTACCTTCAGACGATTTTGACAGTGAACCCTTGACACCAAATGATTTATTAATAGGTCCTAATTTTAGAGAATCCTTTTACACGAACACCAATGATTTAGATTTAAGAATATTAAACATGTGGAAATCGTCTCAAAGACTAGCAGACATTTTTTGGATTAAGTGGAAAAAAGAATACAAACAATTTTTAATTTATAGTCGCAAATGAAAAAAGGATAATAATAATTTAAAAGAAGGCGACGTAGTTTTAGTAATGGAATCAGAAATGCCTCGAAATGTATGGCCAAAGGGTCTAGTTATTAAGACTTATCCATCAAAAGATGGACGTGTACGAATTGTCGACGTAAAAATTAAGAATAATATTTATAAAAGACCAGTTGTTAAATTAATTAAGCTTGACGTAATACCAAATTGTTAAAGTATTGATGTCGCCTATAATTACTGCAGACCTCAATACTTGGGAGGAGGATGTTGCGGAACGCATCAAAAATATTGTTAAGAATCATCGTTTAAAACTATTTAAATAAGTTATCGATATGAATTCGATTTATTGTTTGTCCATCTCTGAATCAGGGCTTTTTTGTAAAAACAGAACGACGCAATAGACGCGCTAATTTAAGTTTATCTTATTTCTATTAAATAAATATTGAAATAAAGTGTTGACTACTACATATTTAATGACGGAACTAATGCTGCGTTCCACCGTCAAGACATCGTCAGAGCGGTCGTTCGAGCCGGATCGTATATAATATACAATATACGTATGTACATTGTCACCCGTCAGGTAATATTCCTCAACACTAACAATACGCCCAGTTTGAGCTTTTAGCGCGTCATTTTCCAATTGGAGTAATTGCAATTGACTACGAAGCGTTTCCAATTGCGCTGTCATGTCATTTTCCACATTCGCTTGCATGATCATGTTCTCGTTGTGTGTCTCTTCTACGTCATCATCTGCGTCACTAGCGTTTTCGGCTTCGGTATGAGGCATGTCGTTGCCTGTCTGCATCAGTGTAGTGTCCCTTGGTTGGACGTTGTTAATTGGTCGCTTCTCAATTGAGTCTTCATCCAATCTCGGGCATGATCCGCGAACCTCTGGAGGCACTTCGTTGATACGTGCGGCCAACGCCGCTTTATTGCCCGTTCTTGGCATGTCCAGCTTCTCCAGCCAATTTCGCAATTGCATTGCGGTGTAGTCCTCCACTGCGATCGGTTCCATTTTAATTGTGTAATTTATGTCTTTCTTGTAGGCGAGGGATTAGAAAAATGATCAACACATGTATATGTGAATGTGTGATATTTTTTCCGTTATTCCGTTATCCCACTTCTGAAGTTGTAGGTCTCGTCTCTCTCGCTTTATGTTCTAGACTGTCTTTTATTCTTCTTGTTCTTATTCTGCTTTTACAGTGTATGTTAATGTTAACAGATATGTTCATATCTTTTCTTATGGCTAATGTTTACAGAGTATGTTATATGTATAATATTTACAGAGTATGTTATTTAACAGATATGGTTATTGCAGTCTGCTAGAGTGCTCAGCTGCTACAAATGTTATTTGAAAATGGTTGTTTTTTAGATTTGAACTTTGGTATGCTTGCGTAAATTAGGTATGCTTAAGTATATATGTTCAAAGTGAGTATAATTCGTATCATATCTCACTTATTTATAGTCCGATTTAAATGGCAATTTGTTATTTGTAATATTGCAGTTTTTAAATAGTTATTACTGATTTACAGAGGCGCGAAAGGGCGTGTCCAAATTTAAAAAAAATTTTGAGATACTGCAATATATACGTATGTTGTCACAAAATTTGATGACCGTAGCTCTTATAGTTTCTGAGATCCAGGTGTTCATACAGACAGACAGACGGACATACAGACATGGCTCAATCGACTCGGATACTGATACTGATTCAGAATGCCTCCAGAGATGCCTCCTTCTGCCTGTTACGCACATTTCCATTCCGACAAACACAATAGACCATGAATTTTTTAAAATCCATTGCCTAAAAATACTCAATGTTATTTTGGAGGAAAGGGGCAACATAACTGCGGAGGAGACAACACAACTAATTCTTTCCAAACTACTAAAAAGGGTCCACTTTTCAATATAATATATTTACAAATACACTGTCCGCAGACTTTTGCGTATTCATTTTTTTATAGTAATAAGTTTAAAATTCAAAATAAAAAAAAATTCATATCATAAACAATAAATTAAAGTTAAGTTTAAAAAAAAATGGAATAATTATATGCATAAATGGCCAAGCCATTGGTGTTCAAAGTTTAATTTTACTTTACACAAATAGGGGAAATATCAAACACTTCTCTCCCCAATAAACGATGGATTTTGGAAACATTTCGGGATCACTGCCTTCAACGGTGTTGGGACAAGTATCCAATATGTCGCCTCCTGTTAGTGACATAACCACACAAAAAACAGTAAACCCCAAAGATATGCTTGCCTTTATAAAAGAAATACCAACTTTTGATGATAACCCAGGACAATTTCCAACTTTCAAAAAACATGGAGGAATTAATAGCGCTTATAAATAGCACTCCCTAAACTCCATATAGCCTTCTTCATTTAAGAGCTATTCGAAATAAAATCATTGGTAAAGCACATAACGCTTTGAAAATGATGAAAACTAAGCTGGTCTGGCAAAATATCAAGAAAACAGAGGCAATCCTGTTTCGTGACGTGCACACCTTCTCGTGGGACATGTCAGTAGGACAACTTTTCTACGGAATTCTTAAAATCAGAACACAACTTAATGAGTTATTGCAAAAAACTGTAACCACAATCATAGCCTCTTAGACAAAAAACAGGATATATAACGACATGTGCTTCAATACATTTTTAATTAATCTTCGTGAACCACTTAAGACAGCTATTAGAGTAAGAGAACCAAAGACAATTAAACAAGCTTATGAGCTCTGCAAAAAGGAGCAAGACTTCTACTCAAAATTTAAAATCCAGAATCATGACAATAGACACAAACAAACTCCATACTTACAACCAGACGTACCTCGCCATAGCAATAAAAATAACAATTTTCACAAAGACCAAAATAATAATCAACATAACTGAAAATTCTCTATGAATTTTTAGAGAAATCGAAAGAACGAAAGAGAAAGAGATTATGAAATAAAGAACGCGGAATTCGTCTTCAAACGTTTTTAATTGATCTGTAGTTGGCTGCAGTGCACAAACGAAACTGAACTCTAATTTAAGTGAGAGTGGGTCACAGTCCGACCACACTCCCTGAAGTACCCGTCGGCATTTGCCGATCGTCTTAACTTAACATCACTTCATGTGCTCTCTTAAATGCTTTCTTAACTACTTATTTTATATTGACGAGCTCCAACATTCCGGCCCCGTTGAAGAGCTCCGGTCTTTAACAAGTCGGGAGCAGTGCCAGCTTATGAATTGGGCGCATAATTGCGCCTGCTGGTGTTTTTAGGTCCACTACCCGAACCTTGCCGTCGACCCCTGGGACTATGCGCGTTACGCGCCCGATGGTCCATCGTTGCGGGGGTGCGTTGTCGTCGTGCACCATGACGATCGCCCCTTCCACCAGATTGGCCTCGCCTTTGGTCCACTGTGTGCGCTGCTGCAGACTGAGCAGGTAGTCTTTGGACCACTTGCGCCAGAAATGCAGTCTAAGCGCCGACAACTGCTGCCACCGCTTCCAGTACGCGCGTCCTGGCTTGTTGCTCAACTCTTCTGGTCCGTGCGGCACCGTAAGCAAAGGCTGCCCGATGAGTAGATTCCCTGGTGAGATCATTTCGCCATCGTTGGGATCGGTGCTGTCGACGAGAAGTGGTCTGGAGTTGAGCAACGCTTCGACGTCCACCAGATGCGTGCTCAACTCGTCCGGCATTAGGTTCGCGTTGCCTACTCCTCGCACCAGCCTGTGTTTAGTAGCCTTCACCACTGCTTCCCACAGTCCTCCGAAGTGCGGTGCTCGAGGGGGAATAAACTTCCAGTGCACTCCTCGCTCCGCTGCGTACCCCGTCAGTCGCTCCTTGCTCTCCAGGAATGCCGTCTGCAGCTCCTTCAGCACGTTGCTCGCTCCCACGAAGTTCGTCGCATTGTCGCTGAACATCGTATCGGGTAGTCCGCGCCTCCCAATGAACCTTTTAAAGACATTCAAAAAAGAATCAGTGGATAGGTCCGTGACAAGTTCCAAGTGAACTACTATTGAGGCGAAACAAACAAAAACGGCAACATAAGTTTTTATAGGGGGTCTTCCCCGGTTCCTATAGCTAACGTAAAATGGCCCACAAAAGTCTACACCAGATACTCTAAAGGGCCGACCTTCTCGGAGACGGTCGGCCGGCAGATTACTCATTATTTGCCCCAACAAATTTGGCTTGTACCTAAAGCAGTGTAAGCAGTTTCTCACAACTGCAGTACATAAACTACGTGTATTCACCACCCAAACTTGCTGCCTTATGTAATGGCCCATTATTGTTTTTTTTTGCCATAACGAAAATACCCTCGGCTTATTGTAGCCAAAGGTAAAGCAGTGCAAATTGTCGATTTACCTTGCAAGCATAGCAATTATCATTATTGCACCTGTCTTATCAGTGCCTACTTCGAGGCTTAATTGAAAGTGATTAGAGCTTTGCGTTATCAGCTGGAGTTTCTATCACAGCCAACTTCACCTGCTCCGAAGATTCCAAGAAAAAGCTAGGTGCTGCTGGAATTTGGTACTATTAAGGGTCCACTCGCGGCTGCAGTCGACCTTTGGTTATAGTAAAAGTCGAACTGACGTTCGTTTGTAAAAATTGCTTTCAAAGTGAATTGTTTCAAAACGAACCGTTAAAGTGCAAGTGCGAGTCGCATACGAGTGCTCAAATTGGCAAAAATTCTGCTGGAGGCAAATCCTCAACTAAGGAAATTTTTTGAACCTTGCTCTGGGCAAAGATAATTTCGCAAGAAACCAGAATTACCCCTTGTAAAGGTACGTTGGTAATTTTCTATATTAAAGTCGATTTTGTTTTTGTTTAAGATTTGTGCATTTGGTTATTGGCATAAATTGCACGCCGTAAAAACAGCGATCACTGGGCTCTGTCAAGACCGTGCAGCAAATTTGTCTTGCCGGCACAGAGCTCAGGGCGCTCTTGGTTAACCTCTGCACTGCGTTACGTAACCTTGCACTGAGGGACATAACTTGTAGCAAGGTGTGGCATAACCTAGCACGGAGTTGCATAACCTTGTCGCAGCTTTGCCTTATTTTTGGGCTGCTGTGAACGGCATGGGAGTAACCTGCGCAGGCTTCCTTTTTTCTTCGCCTTGTGCTGCACTGCGCCTGTGGATACGCAGTCTTGCCCTGCATTTTTGGACATTTGAACTTGTGAAAACTTGCAAACATCGTGCTTGTCCCTAGGCTTGTAATATTTGTGCATTTTTTTCATTCTCTTAAAAACTGATCAACTGATCAAGCAAACAAATTAATATTAAAAACAATATAAAACAAAGAAAACAAAACAGAGAAAACAACAAAAAGAAATACATACAATTCAAATAATAATACAAATAACATCTAAGCAGCAGTCCTGTTAATTTTTAGCTTCCTTTACATTTTTTAGTGTTGTACACCAATTCTTTTCTTTGTGCAAGTTTCGTGAAGTTCATCTTCACTAGTAATTTCAGCAAGAATCCTAAAAATTTAAAAGGTATGTGGTTGTTGGAAGGTAGCAAGAACCCCCCAAGCCCAAGAGCTAAGGCACCAGTATATTTGCCGTCTTATTGACTACAATTACACTGAGCATCACGACACAGACTTCTGTCGGTGCACATCGATCGTTACATAGACTTTTTGGCACCCAACGTGTGGGGCAGCTTAATGTAGAAATAAGGGATAACAACAGCTAATCCCCGACTTCATTTTGTCCTTTTATTATTGGAAGTCCTTCTTGAGACTAACGGCGACTTTATGAAAGGTTGCTGCTGTATGCAGATTGTTGTAGGCAGTGTTGCTGTATGACGGTCACTGGAAATTTTAAAACTTGTGTACACAGCACATACAGTAACTGAATGCCTTCTCTAATTTGTCTCTAATGAGAATATTTAAAGAAAAAGTTAGTTTCAGGAGGACAAACAAATGAAGAACCATATAAAGCACCCCAAATTTTGTGAATATACTTTCTTAGTACTTTTAGAGTCATACCTGTTGAATTAATCTAGACTGACAAGGTCTGACTACCGCAGTATATAACTGTATTAATAAATTATCTATAGCAAGCCTACGATTCTGAATTATTGTGTATCAGATAACAGACGAGAACTTGAATAGACGATTAAAGCCAGAAAGAAGCAGAATATCAAGGTCTATATGTTATACAGAAATTATATTCTCTGTTCACAAAACAACTGCTCGTTTTTCTTCGTTTTTGAGAATAACCTTATTCAGGAGAAAGAAGGTGAAGATGGTAGATTTTAGTAAAATAGTTTAGTAGAATACTGCGCATTCGGCTCAGCATAGATACCAGTACTCAATTATTTTGCTGAAAGGTACTTTTTTCTAATTCTTACATTTAAAAGGGATGTTTTTAAAAACATAAATAAAATGATTTAATATTACGAATAGGTTGTTGGAATTCAATTTAGTTAACTCGTTCAGGAACTCGGTTAAGTGCTGCATGGCCTTGCGTGCCGAACAGAGCCCTAAAAGGAATATTAAGAATTTATGTAATTAACATCATTTTTGTAATACCGACTATTTTTATTTATTGCCTAATTGTCGATTCCAGGATTAATTTATATGAATATATAGTTCTTTTAAAATGCCAGTAATCAATACACCGCCTCATGCTTCATCGGAACGATCCGAAAACCTTTGTGCACTATGTGCCACTGTTATGGATTATACACATCCATGTTATTTACTGTCGTGTAGGCATGTCTTTCACAAAAATTGCATAGATGCATGGTTGAGTGAAAACTCAGTATGTTTTACATGCGGCGTCGCAATAAATAAAGATGAGCTGCGAGTTGTAGTAGGAAATTATTCTCCACTCAGACCTCAGCCAGCACCATCTAAAACGGTTCCACCGGTGCGCAGTGTGACAACGAGGAACCTCGCTCAAGCTATGGCTAGGACAGAACAGGCTAATCCAATCGCTCATCCAGAGCCAGTAGAAATCCCAACTGGAGCCAATTCGTCGGGGTTAGATGCTAATCAGAGTACCAATCAGGGTGAAGTTGCAGCCGCAATGCCGGCTAGAGGTAGACCACGTGGTAGCAGACCAGTTCGTGCTGCGAATAGTCGTCGTAGCCAGCCAGTAGATTATACCTTTATCCAGTTTCTCGGATTTGACGTGTCCGTGGTTATGGACAAACTAAAACAAGTGTTGACCTCGGCTCCGATACTTATCAATCCCGATTTTAGTAAAAATGTTTCTGGTAGACTGGCACGTTGGATTTTCCGTCTACAACAATTTAAATTTTCCGTCTCACACAGGAAAGGAAAAAAGATCACATCGTTTCAGATGCTTCGTCTAGGCTCCCAGAAGCTGAAATTGCAGCTCTAGACATGAGGATGCATATGTAAAATTAAAAGAACACTATAGCAAAAACCAGTTAAAATTCCCCCATATAAAGCTAGTAGATCATTATTTATACTGTCGAACCGAACATGCCGAAGGAGACGAGGCGCAAGAAAAACTTTCATAGAAACTCTGGGTTCCAGAGAGTCTGCGTGTAGAGACTCTGCAACAAGCTCATGACAGTCTTACTTCTGCTCATGCGGGCATGCAAAAGACAATTGAGAAGTTAGGACGTCATCTGTTTAGGCCTGGACTATCCAAGGATGTACGAGACTATATACGTGCGTGTGATGCAAGCAAAGCAAATCACCGAACTATAGTCTTCGTCTAACTAAGGGAGCCCATGTACCCTCTTGTCGCCCCTTTCAACGCTTATAGGACCATATCCTAGAAGTAAACAAGGTCATGTGGGCATATTAATCGTGCTAGATCATTTTAGCAAATTTCATTGGCTACAGCCGCAAAAAAAGTGTACCTCGTTGGCCATACAGGAATTTTTGCTAAAGCACATATTTCACTGCTTTGGAGTAGCCGAGAAAATTTTTAGCGATAATGGTAGCCAGTTCAAAGCTGAAGAATTCAACGCGTTTTTGGCAGAGCTAGGGATTACTCATGTTTATACAGCCCTGTACTCCCCGCAGAGTAATACCGCAGAGCGTGTGAATCGCTCTCTATTGGCTGCTGTGCCATCATATTTAAAATATGATCAACGTGAATGGGATATGCATCTCACTAGTATTTCTCGACACTACATCAATCTCTAGGATGTTCTTCTTATCGGGCATTATTTGGGCTAGATATGATTACTCCCGGATCCGACTACAAGCTGCAAAAAGAACTGTCGCTGCTTGAGGAGCCAACCGTACCCATATCCAGATCAGATAATTTAGCATTGTTACGAAAATACATACAGGCAAATATCCGTCGCGCATATGACCGCAACGTAGCTCAGTATAATCTGCGAGCGATGCCGGTCTCTTTCAAAGAAGGACAGGAAGTCTATTGTCGAAGCTTTGCGCAAAGAAAATTCTCGCAAAATTTTAATGCCAAACTAGATCCTCAATTTGTAAAGTGTCGCATTCGAACAAAGCTAGGAAATTGTTATTATAAGCTTGAGAGTTTACAAGGGAAAGAAATTATTACGTTTCATGTTCGGGATATACGCAGCTAATTCCCGCTAATATTACATCTGAAGAAGGAATATTATCGGGTGGTATAATGGCCCACGCTTATCAATGCGTTCCATTATTGTTTTTTTTTTTGCCATAACGAAAATACCTTCGGCTTTCTTGTAGCCAAAGGTAAAGCAGTGCAAATTGTCGATTTACCTTGCAAGCAATGAAATTATCATTATTGCACCTGTCTTATCCTTGCCTATTTTAAGGCTTAATTGAAAGTGATTAGAGCTTTGCGTTATCAGCTGGAGTTTCTATCACAGCCAACTTCACCTACTCCGAATATTCCAAGAAAAAGCTAGGTGCTGCTGGAATTTGGTACTATTGTGGACCTTAACTCGCGGCTGCAGTCGACCTTTGGTTATAATAAAAGTCGAACTGACGTTCGTTTGTAAAAATTGCCTTCAAAGTGAATTGTTTCAAAACGAATCGTTAAAATGCAAGTGCGAGTCGCACACGAGTGGTCAAATTGGCAAAAATTCTGGTGGAAGCAAATCCTCAACTAGGGAAATTTTTTGAACGTTGCTCTGGGCAGAGATAATCTCGCAAGAAACCAGAATTACCCCTTTTAAAGGTACGTTGGTAATTTTCACTTGGACTCTATATTAAAGTCGATTTTGTTTTTGTTTAACAGTTGTGCATTTGGTACCCAAAGCCCAAAGACGGCATCACTGCCTTATTGGCATAACTTGCACGATGTAAAAACAGCGATCACTGGGCTATTGTTGACCTCTGCACTGCTTTACGTAACCTTGCACTGAGGGACATATCCTGTAGCAAGGTGTGGCATAACCTAGCACTGAGTTGCATAACCTTGTCGCAGCTTTGCCTTATTTTTGGGCTGCTGTGAACGGCACGGCAGTAACCTGCGCAGGCTTCCTTTTTTCTTCGCCTTGTGCTGCACTGCGCCTGTGGATACGCAGTCTTGCCCTGCATTTTTGGACATTTGAACTTGTGAAAACTTGCAAACATCGTGCTTGTCCCTAGGCTTTTAATATTTGTGCATTTTTTTCATTCTCTTAAAAACTGATCAACTGATCAAGCAAACAAATTAATATTAAAAACAATATAAAACATAGAAAACAAAACAGAGAAAACAACAAAAAGAAAAACATACAATTCAAATAATAATACAAATGTTTCAAGTAAAAGTGCCTAAGCCATTTAAAAATATTCATACACTTTAAAAACTTAAAAAAAAAAACACTCAACAAAAATTATATCTTCTCTAAATGGCATACAATATTAATGAACCTTCCATTATAAATAACCTACCCGAATGAGTTCAAATTTCAGATTTGTCTACGAATTTCAGATTTGTCTCTTTTCAAATTTGTCAACGAATGGATTTAGCGATTGCAACATAGGTGCTAATACTGCTGATTTTTCCATCAATTTCAATTCTTTCCCAAAGGTAATGTTTTGTACTGTGCCGATTAATTTAAGGAACGAAATTTTCCTTTTTACTGCCGATAACACAAGAGAGTCTGTTCTGTGCTGTTTGAAGCAATAACGAAGTATATATGCGACTATTCGAACTAGTTTAGCAAAGTTGGAGTGACGATGTATCCACTTCACAAAACAATTATGCGGAACTTCCGTTAGTGTGCCAACCATCACATCTTTTTTATCTTCCGAAGTTTTCAGTGTCGACGCTATCTGGAACTGATGAAGTTGTGGCCATTGGTCCTTTTCTTCTATCAAAAAACTTGGCCCTTTAAACCACAACGAGCTCCCAATTTCGTTTGTATCAGTTCCTCTCGATATCAAATCAGCAGGGTTGGCGTCTGTTGGATCATTTCAGCAACCCTGTTAGCCACAAATGTACCCAACGTGCCAGAATCACGCTTTAACCAATACAGGGTAACCTGTAAGTACGACCAGAAATTAACACTTTCTATACTGAATTTTGCCATGGTTGGAGAGATTTGATGCCACAGCTTGGCCAGCAAAAGTGCTGCATATAGCTCTGGTCGAGGTATGGTTTTGACATTAAGTGGAGCTACCGTAGATTTTGCCGAAAGTAACTTATTGCCAACGTCTTGGTTATTGGCAGTTCGTACATATTTGCAACAACCATATGCTTGACTGGAGGCGTCTGCAAAACCATGAATTTGAACTTGATCTTATGAAAATCACGCAATGTCATGGTAAAATTATGCCATGCTGTGTGAAAACTCATAGGAAAGGCCTCATCCCAATCTATCTTAAGACTCCACAACTCCTGTAATAGCATTTTGGCTTTTGTTATAATGGGACACAGCAAACCAAGTGGATCAAACAAACGAGAAGCTATGGACAACATATTACGTTTTGTTGGTTTTAGCGATGCGAAACTATCCACATGAAGATGGTATTTAAAGAGATCCTCTTGAGGTTCCTAAACGCATTCCAAGAGTTTTCACTGCACTCTGTTCCTCAATTTTGAGAGTAACTTCTTCTCTAGAGTCAGTGTTAGAAACCTGAATGCTATGGTTGGATGCCCACATGGCCAGTGGAAACCCACCTGATTCTAAGATTTCACGAACTTCTTTGAACATTATGTTTAATTCCCTTACGCTGTCTGCTCCTGCCAGTATATCATCTACATAAAAACACTTTTTTATTACATCTGATCCAATAGGATGTGATTGTGCATGTATGTCGGCAAGCTCAAACAGGCAGCGTATTGCCAAAAATGGTGCGGATGCTGTACCATATGTAACGGTATTCAACTTGTATGCCTGTATATTTTAGAAATGTCAGCAGTTACGGCATATTTATTCAATCGAAAATTAATCAAAGTTGAATACAGCTCCCTCTGAATTGTTGGCCCCACCATCAGTGTTTCGTTAAGTGAAACAGCTGTTGACCTCTTGCTAGAAGCGTCGGAAACTACACGAAGCTTGGTAAAGGTACTTTCAGGTCTCAGAACGCATTGATGAGGAATAAAGTAATGCTGTTCTAGAGGAGAAGGCTTCAGAATGGACTTGTGTCCTAAATCGAGATATTCTTTCATGAAGTCATGGTACATGTTTCGAAAAGTTGCATCCTTTGATAATTTGCGCTCAAGTTGTAGAAAACGCTTTTCAGCAGTTTGAAAGGACAAACCGAGAACCTTTGGATGGGTCTTGAAAGGAAGCTTAACTTAAAAGCGACCGGACGATAACTGTTTAACAGTCTTCTTAATAAACAGTTCACACGCCTGTTGTTCAGCTGTTTGGCGAACAGCCTTCGACTTAATTGGACATTGATCCAATTCCCAGAAGCGGGTCCAACACATAACAACTCGTAAAACAATTCTGCGCCCAATAGAATATCCACTTTAGCTGGCCTATAAAACTCTGGATCTGCCAGATTAATATTCTTGGGTATTTTCTAATTTGATGTGGCAATTGACTGCCCAGGTTGAGTTGTAGAAATCGATTTTAGAACCCAACAGTCAGCGGAAGAGGCATGTGAATTGAGACGCGATTGAATAGAGACGCACATCTTGTTTTTGAAATCGATTGTTGCACCACTTGCCATTGAGATAGCTAGGGAAGTTGACTCCCGCTTGAGTCGTAGTAGTTGACCTATGCTTTCAGACATCAAGTTTATTTGGGAGCCACTATCGAGCAAGGCTCTGGCAGGATGCAACTGACCGAATCTATCCTTTACATTCACGATAGCTGTTGCAAGAATGACTTGCTCATTATTGAGCACATGTCCCAAATATGCATCTGAAGAAGTTTCATGACTAGATGGTGTATCATCTTGAACAGGTGTATTATACCTGTGAAGCAATGAATGGTGCGGCTTTGAACATAGTCTACATTTTGATGCTTTGCATTTTGAAGCTATGTGCCCTACGACCAGACAATTGAGACATAACTTTTGGGCCTTAACGAATTCACAACGCTGCATAACTGAGATGACAGCAAACGACGGACAACACTAAATGTTGTGCGTTTCCGATTTGCGATGAAGAGAGTCCTCCTTCAGCACAAGCAAAGGACGATTTGGAATGTTGGGGCTTCTTATGTTCAATTCGTAACTTTGTTTTGTCTCGAGTTGACTCTTCTGCAGACAAATACTGATACCTCTTGTTCAGTTGTCTAGCACAATCTTCCCAAGATGGCAGTGTATCATAATCAAGCTGCTCTTCAAAGCGAGACTTGGTAATATGGACAACTTTCGCCGTGACCATATGAATTATCATTGCGTTAGCAATATCTTTATCGTTCCCTAACGACGACAGCGACGCATATACAGCAGAAACCGTATCTATTATCGATCTCAAGCTCGATGCAGATGGTTTTGTCATGCTAGGTATGTCGAATAACTGTGAAACAGTGTCAAAGAATATAAGACATTTATTGTCATTTACTGCTTTGAGGCTTGCAATGGCCTTAGGATAGTTACAATCCGTCAACTGATACGGCTTTACTACCCCCAATGCTTCATCTGATAAACAAGACACCAGATGATTGAACTTCTCGACGTTTGATAAGGAATTGTCATCATCGACTAAACTTTCAAACAGGCACATAAAATTTTTGTACTACGAATGTTTACCAATAAATTTTGGCAAACGCATTTTCGGCAACTGGGATCGGTTGCTCGAAACTACGATGCAATCATGATCAGTTCTTGGCCCTGAAGTCGACTTGGATGCGTTAATATACAACGCTCTTGTGACGACACACAAGTCATCTACTGGCCCTCTAGAATCATTGAGAGGGCTTAAGTAATCCAGATCAGTCTGTAAATCCATTGCCTTTTGTATATAACCTTCTAAAAGCTCTAATCACCACGCTAACTCTGTTTTATCAGATGAAATCTTCTTTGCTTTAATTGCTGTTTGCATACGAGCAATATCAGCACTAATTTTGTCAAATCTTTGCAAGCACATTTGTAATTTTCACTTGTCTTTTCGGTCTCATACATGTTGACTAAAGGAAACTCTTATAGAAATCAAAAAGAAATAAATGTCCAAACTTTGTGAGCTACCCTCGCAACGGCGCTGTCTATATAAATCTAACTTGCTTAAACACACACACGCGCAAACTATGCGTTGTGTGAGCAAACAAACGAAAGTGATTTAAGCGATCCGAAATAAAGCAGGCTAAACTTTTGCTTTGTTGGCAGCAATTTAAAATGCGGGGTGCTGGGTATGCCATGTAACAAGAGAATATATGCACACGCAGGCTAAGTGGTATGTATACCGAACAAAGGAAAAGAGAAACAAGGGAAAACGAAAATCAAATCAAACGTTTTCTGTATTACGTTTGTTGTAATGACCTGCGCTTATCAATGCGTTCCATTATTGTTTTTTTTTTTGCCATAACGAAAATACCTTCGGCTTTATTGTAGCCAAAGGTAAAGCAGTGCAAATTGTTTGCAAATTGTCGATTTACCTTGCAAGCAGTGCAATTACCATTATTGCACCTGTCTTATCAGTGCCTACTTCGAGGCTTAATTAAAAGTGATTAGAGCTTTGCGTTATCAGCTGGAGTTTCTATCACAGTCAACTTCACCTACTTCGAATATTCCAAGAAAAAGCTAGGTGCTGCTGGAATTTGGTACTATTTAAGGTCCACTCGCGGCTGCAGTCGACCTTTGGTTATAATAAAAGTCGAACTGACGTTCGTTTGTAAAAATTGCCTTCACAGTGAATTGGGTCCAAACAAACCTATAAAGTGCAAGTGCGAGTTTCCGATAAGTGCACCCAAATTGCCAAAAATTCTGATGGAGGCAAATCTTCAACTAAGGAAATTTTTTTTTGAACCTAGCTCTGGTCAAAAATAATCTCTCAAGAAGCCCCCTTTTAAAGGTACGTTGGTAATTTTCACTTAGACTCTATATTAAAGTCGATTTTGTTTTTGTTTAAGATTTGTGCATTTGGTACCCGAAGCCCAAAGACGCCGTAAAAACAGCGATCACTGGGCTCTGTCAAGACCGTGCAGCAAATTTGTCTTGCCTGCACAGAACTCAGCGCGCTCTTGGTTGACCTCTGCACTGTGTTACGTAACCTTGCACTGAGGGACATAACCTGTAGCAAGGTGTGGCATAACCTAGTACGGAGTTGCATAACCTTGTCGCAGCTTTGCCTTATTTTTGGGCTGCTATGAACGGCACGGGAGTAACCTGCGCAGGCTTCTTTTTTTATTCGCCTTGTGCTGCACTGCGCCTGTGGATACGCAGTCTTGCCCTGCATTTGGGATAAATTCTTCTTCGCTACAACGATTGTCGTCTGGATAATGCTACGTCAACGTGCGCAGCCGCTGCGTTGCCTTCAACATTTTCAACGAGATCGAGTAACTAGTTTTTTGTGTAAAGAAAGTGAAGAAAGAAAAAAATATTTATTTAAATTAAGAACTAAAGAATTCAAACAGCCATTGAAGTACTTATAATAAAAATGTTGAGTGTGCGATAGGATAAACAAAAAAAAAAAATTGTATCTATATAAAAGAAACCCAAAACGCTGCATAACTGAGATGGCAGCAAACGATGGACTAGAGTAAATGTTGTGCGTTTTCGATTTGCAAAAAATGCATACAGAGCGTCCTCCTTCAGCACAAGCAAAGGACGATTTGGAATTTTGGGGCTTTTTTTTTTTTTTTTTTTATTATTACTTTGCTTTTTTTTATTGAATCTTCTTGTATAAGAACTAACAATAAGTTTGAAAATCTTAACTATAACATGTATTTTTTGAACAGTTGTATTAGTTTTCCAACTGTTCTATGATTAAACGGCGTGTAAAGCTTGCTATGGTATTTTTCCTTAAGTTCCGTGATTGCATTGGTAACTGATGGGATATTTAAGTCTCTTTGGATGTTTTCACTCCGAACGTACCACGGTGCCCCAGTGATGGTTCTCAGAATCTTTGATTGTGCTCGCTGTATGATGTCAATATTGCTATTGCTGACATTGCCCCATAACTGTGAGCCATAGGTCCAGATAGGTTTCAATATAGAATTGTAGAGTAAGACCTTGTGATCTAGGCTGAGCGGAGAACCAGAGTTGATAAGCCAGTGTAAGTTGTTGGCTTTGAGTTTAAGTTGGGCTTTTTTGGCTTCAATGTGCCTGCGCCATGTGAGTCTTCTGTCAAGGTGTACTCCTAGGTACACTACCTCATCTGCTTTCGGTAGTGGTATGTTGTTCAACAAGAGCGGTGGGCAGTCTTGTCTGTTTAGCGTAAACGTCACGTACTTGAATTTTTGCTCGTTTACTTTTATTCGCCAGTCAGAGAGCCACTTCCCAATGTCGATGAGTAGCATTGCCAGCTGTGCTCTAGCTTGGATAGGGGACCTTGAACGGCTAAGGATAGCTGTATCGTCAGCAAATGTGGATACCGTTAAGCGACTATTTGTAGGGATGTCGGCTGTATAGATGAGGTATAAGGTTGCCTTGGGGGAGTCCAGCCTCAATTGTCTGATCAGTGGAAGTGGCAGTGTTGCACCGCACTGCAAACTTTCTGTCATAGAGGTAAGACTTTAGAAGATTGTGTGTGCTTGGGATACGTCTAAAATACTGCTGTACAGTATTCGCGATGTTCAAATGCAGTAATACGATTCACCTGTTCAATGGTTCCGTGGCTTTCGCAGAATCCAAATTAATGGGCTGGGATTATGTTGTGGTATCTCAGATGTAGATTAAGTCGGATCAGCAGGCATTTTTCGAATAGTTTCGAAATACATGAGAGTAGTCTTATTGGTCTGTAAGATGAAGGGACTGTGTGGTCCTTACCAGGCTTTGGAATCATTATGATAATCGACATCTTCCATCGTTGTGGAAAGTAACCAAGTTTGGTGATGGCATTAGAGCTTGGTTATGTAGCGAACTGCAGAGTGTGGCAGCTGGATGATCAATTCCGGTGTTATAAGGTCGCAGCCGGCGGATTTTTTCGGGCTGAGATTGTCTTTGATAATTTTAGTTACTTCTTTAGGACGGTAGCGCGAATGTGCTAGTAGCCTGGTTTGGCGTGAACACATTTTGTAGGTGAGCGGCAAATGTGGTGGCTCTGTCTGCATCACTACGGTCCCAGCCGCCTGCGGAATTCCTTATCGGCAAAACGGTTTCAGTCGGTGGGCGAAGAGTTGAGTGGGCTCGCCACAGTGACTTTTGTTTTGTGCCTGTTGGTGTGAGTTGCTCTATGTATCGGCGCTGATCGCCTTCCTCCTCTTGTTTCAGAGCGTTGGCCAGTTTCCGTGTGGCTACTTTTAGCTTTTGTTTTGCAGTTGGGGATCTGGAAGATTGCCATTCTCTGCGTAAGCGTGAATGGTGGTCTTCATAAATGTCATAAATTCCATCATGCTCTCTTGTAGGGCATCATTGCTTCAGTTTTTGTTTCCAGCTGCGCAGCTTGGTTATAGTTTTGTTGTTTGTCTAATTTTGTGTGCACTTCATGTGGGGTTCGAGAATTTTGGATTGGAGGCGTCATACCGGATTTTAAAACGTTTGCAAATGTTATCTTGTTAGTGTTGGATGTAGGCCAGGGAGCGAAACTGGCTGCTTTCGAGAAAAGTACTTCAGGATTTGTTTCTGGTGGTGTCAGCGTAACTGTTCCTTGGTGTGTCCGCGCCGTGTTCATTCTTTTGTGAAGACGGATTTGCAGCTCTTTGTAGATTGGACAGCCTCTGTAGTTTGCTGTGTGATTGCCCCCACAGTTATTGCATTTTTTCTCGCATCCATTTTCTTTGTTAGTTTGACAGTGTTTGGAGTCGTGGAGATCTCCACAGACTACGCACACCGGGCGAAGTATACAATACGACCTCGTGTGGCCATACTCTTGGCAGACTCAATGCCCTTCAGTACTACTTGCAGGCCCTTGCTGCTTTTAAGCTGGAAGGTGTAGAAGCCTATTTTTTGTGCGGTAAGATAGTTTGTGACTTTTCTGTAGTTGTCCTCCGTTTTCGTTTGAAGTTTGATTTTATTGATAGTACCTCTTACGAGCGGAATTATATGAAAGCTATCTTTTCCAATAAGGCCAATCAAAGCATTTACAAAACCGCTTGTGCTCTTCTCGCGGATGTATATTGGCGGAGTCTTTGTTTTCTTCGGTTCGATATCAACGGATCCCAGCGGTACGACCTCAGCGGTATCTGCCAGCAAGGCAAATCTGTTGGTATTTCCTGGGGCTACATTGTTGATCAAGGTAGAGTTGTCGCGTGTATTTTTCGGCTTGTTTTCCAAATCTGAATTTTCCGGGCTGAGCTTTCGCTTTATTGTAATGTAGCGGTCCATTCCAGTCTGCCAGGTCGACCCAGCTTTTTGTTTACGTTTTCTTTTTGTTTTGCTGGTAGTGCAGCAGAACCGTTTATTGCTTGCGGTTTTGCTTTCGCTGACTCAGTCAGAGCGTGAGCGGGTGCAACCGCTGTTGTTGTTGGAGGTAGCGGGACTTCTGTCGGAGCTAAGAGAGCGGGAGAGCAAGAGCGCGCTCTTTCTTGATTTGTTGGTAGAAGGTTTCTTGGGCTATGGGTTATTGACCGCTCGATGTCTGCGCTTGGGGTTGTCGGTGAGACGTAATCACTATATATATTTAAGCGTTCATGCATCGCATAGAGCATCTCTTTCGCTTTCGGATTATTTACTTAGTTTATTTTATTAGGCGTTCACTTCACTCAAAATAACCGATTTTGTGTGGAGCTCGATAAAAACACGTCTTCACACGTCGGTGCGAACAAGCGAACGGGAGCTTCTTATGTTCAATTCGTGACTTTGTTTTGTCTCAAGTTGACTCTTCTGCTGACAAATACTGATACCTCTTGTTCAGTTGGTCAACTTTCGCCATGACCATATGAATGATCATTGCGTTAGCAATATCTTTATCGTTCCCTAACGACGACAACGACGTATATATAGCAGACGTATATATATCTCAAACTCGATGCAGATGGTTTTGTCATGCTAGGTATGACGAATAACTGTGAAACAGTGTCAAAGAATATAAGACATATATTGTCATATACTGCTTTGAGGCTTGGAATACCCATAATGCTTCATCTAATAAACAAGACACCAGATGATTGAACTTCTCGACGTTTGATAAGGTATATAATAAAATAAAATTTTTGTACTCCGAATGTTTGCCACTAAATTTTGGCAAACGCATTTTCGGCAACTGGGATCGGTGGCTCGAAATTACGATGCAATATACAATAATATACAACGCTCTTGTGACGACACACAAGTCCTCTACTGGCCCTCTAGAATCATTGAGAGGGCTTAAGTAATCCAGATCAGTCTGTAAATCCATTGCCTTTTGTATATAACCTTCTAAAAGCACTAATCGGCACGCTAACTCTGTTTTATCAGATGAAATGGTCTTTGCTTTAATTTCTGTTTGCATACGAGCAATCTTTGCAAGCAGATTTGTAATTTTGCACTTGTCTTGCTGATTTGTGGCTTTTCATTTGTCTTTTCGGTCTCAGACATGTTGACTAACGGAAACACTTATAGAAATCAAAAAGAAATAAGTGTCACAAACTTTGTGAGCTACCCTCGCAACGGCGCTGACTATGTAAATCTAACTTGCTTATACACACACACGCGCAAACTATGCGTTGTGTGAGCAAACAAACGAAGTGATCCAAGCGATCCGAAATAAAGCAGGCTAAACTTTTGCTGTAACTACGTTTGTAGGCAGCAATGTAAAATGCGGGGTGCGGGGTATGCAATGTAACAAGAGAATATATGCACACGCACGCTAAGTGGTATGTATATCGAACAAACGAAAAGAGAAACGAGAGAAAACGAAAATCAAATCAAACGTTTTCTGTGTTACGTTTGTTGACAGCAATAGAATATGCGCGATGCGGGTTAACGAAATGTGACTGTTAGAAGCGCCAAATGCAAGCGAAGTCGAAACAACGAAAGTATGTGAGCCCCATGGAAGGTTCGAGGTGAACGAACGCAATAACAACTGTATGTGTGTATATGCAAACTCTAACATGCACGTACATATGCAGTTTATGTATTCACAGCTGTTCCAAGTTAGCGGTCACTATGAATATATATGCTAACCGAAGATCGAACAGAGACAATGTGCATATACACACACATACTAAATTATTTAACAAAAATATAAGCCACTAATTTTATATTTTTTACCTAAGATAAATGTAGCCGTTTTTGTTTACTATTATTTATTATTCATGCAAGCAGGTTAGTATCATAAATATAACATAAATGCAACGTATTAAGGATTTTTATATTTAATGCTCTTTTGTTGTTGGGGTTAGTTGTTCATACGTATGTGCATCTATGTACATTAGGGTGTCCCTTAAAATTCATACCTTCTAAAAAGTTTCGTATGGACCTAATATAGTCTAGAAATAAATATTAGCTAGATTTATAAACGATAACCCGTGCCGACTTGAGTTTTTAACTTGTCCATACAAGTTGCACGGGAGCACCGCGGCGACCTGTTACTGCGAGTTTCAATTGTTTATTTTGTGAAAATGTCTGTGGAATTACGAAGTGATAAACAAAATATTTTCCTTATCGGACTGCCAAGCCACCAGATAAATAGTGCAAAATTACCATCTAATCGACAAGTTCTCACCGTTTTATTTTACAATATTCGTGAAGTCAAGCTGACTGTTAGTGAAAGTGCGAATCTTGTTATAAGAGAGTGCATTATATTTTGGGAAAAAGCCAGAATTCCTACGAAGGCAATCCCTAACTGCGTGAAGAAACTTATTCATTTATATCATGTTTGGAGGGAGCTGCAAAAAAACTATAAGAAAACGCAGTTGACTTTCAAGAATCGTGAAAATAATTTTGTTAAAGACCTTGATAACTTATTTGATATTGCACATGCAGATGCATTTGACAGAATGAAGATAGAGGAAAACAAAGATTTCTTAAAAGAAACAGAGAGAGCCAGGTCGACCGGGATGCTTAGGTGGAATCGACAAAAAATTGGCGGAGAAAGAAGAACGAGTTAGGCAAAGACGATTGGAAGAAGAGGAAAGAAAGGTAAAATAAAGAGAGTTATTGGCTGTTGCATCTACTTCTTCGATAGATAACGTGGAATGTCTTGAGAATTCGGATGAGGAACAGATTTCGAACTCTGAACTTAGTACTCAGATTGCTTACCCTGAAAAAATTTTTAAAAGAGGCACGAAAAGTTTAATAACTCCTAAACTAGTAGCAGCTTTAGATCGATGCCAATGAAGCATAAGGGACTCAGTTTACATTCTCCATGCGGTTGTAGAACGCTTGGTCTGAACAGCAATGATTTCCCTATAAACAAATCCTCGATTCAGCGAGTTCGTACTCACGCGAGAAAATCCAGGGCAGAAGCAATAAAAACTGACTTCCAAAATAATTTGCCTGACGTAGTCACAGTTCATTGGGATGGAAAACTATTACTTGGATTGGATGTACGAAGTTCAAAAGAAGAACGCTTGCCAATTATTGTTTCATTTGACGATAGAGAACACAGCTTCTTGCAGTACCGAAATTAGAGAGTTCTTCTGGAAAACATCAAGCTAAAGCCATTTCAACTGCTCTCTTTGACTGGACCCTCCATGACAAAGTACAGATAATGTGCTGAGATACAACAGCTTCCAATACTGGCCATTTCCGTGGAGCTTGTGCTATTTTGAAGCAGACTTTAGAAAGGGAATTGCTGCTTTTTGCTTGTCGTCATCATATTTATGAGTTGGTCCTTATAGCTGTTTTTGAAACCAAGGTAAAACATATTACAAGTAGCCCAGATATTCCAATTTTCAAAAAGTTAAGAGATAATTGGAAAAATATTAACACTGATAACATTGAGTCACCTCTAAATTTCGTTAAAGCACATATTGCTAAGACAAACAACACATCTTTGTTAAGTTTTTATAAGACTGAACTGGAAAAATCTTTTGTTAGAGACGATTACCGCGAATTGGTTGAACTATGCGTTGTGTTCTTAGGAGGAGACACAGAGAATAAACTAAAACTCAGGCCCCCGGAACTTTGCATCAAGCGCGTGATGGCGAGAGCAATCTATTCTATAAAAATATATTTGCTTCAATCGCAACTTAAAATTACTACAAAGGACAAAAATGCTCTACAAGATGTTTGTTTATTCATCGTCACCTTGTATACCAAACCTTGGCTCGAATGTACAATGGTAGTTAAAGCACCTAACCAAGATTTGTCCTTTTTGAAAGCTCTAAAAGAATACGAAAAGGTAGACGCGACAAGTTCCAAGCCATCCATAAGCAAGTTTATTCATCATTTATGGAATTTGTGTGAAGAAACAGTCATATTATCACTCTTTGATGAAGAAGTTGATACCAAAACCAAGACAAAAATGATTAATAATTTAATCAGAGACGAAAGTTCAGATTCCTCTAAACGCTATGTCTCATCGAAGGAAGAAATTATGCAAAATTTGTTTGGTAAGTACTTAATATTTTCTTGTTTCTTTTTCAAAGTTTTGTGGATTAGTCTTTGCTTATTTTGATAGTTTTTTCTTTATTTCAGATATGACGTTGGATGAATTTGTGACTCAAAGAAGCAAACGATTTCTATCTCGACTACAGATCGACGACAGTTTTCTTCGGGAAGACGTATCTTCGTGGGGTGACAATCCTGCTTTTTGAAAACTAGAAGACGATTAAGTCGTTTGAAGGTTGTAAATGACACTGCTGAAAGAGCTGTTAATGCTAGATTTTAATGGTCTTATCACGGCTGAAGAAGAGCAAAAACAGTTTTTGTTGTGTTGTGTTCAGGAACAAAGAAATCTGTATCCAGACTGTAAAAAAACTACACTGAAGAAATGTTACCCTAATTCATTATTATTCTAATTTGTATTTAAATAAAAGTTTTTATTGATATTTTTTTAGTTTTACTCATATTTACTTTATTTGTTGCATTTTAATTAGTTTTGGATCAAACCAAAATGTCAGACCAAAACACCAATTTTTATTAAACTTTAGAGCTCGGTCGGCACGGGTTGCAATCATGCTACAGATATGAAATTTCATATTTAAGTACATTTTAGCATTTATAAAAAAATTGGAGGGTATGCGCGTTTCGAAATCTTAAAAAAATTTTTTTTTGCCATATATGTATGTAAATACAAATGTATCGATGTGTGTAGAAGCAATCACTTACACACGTATATACATATGCAGGTACACCGCTTGCATGCAATATTCAAAGACTAAGTATCAAAATTTGAGCTCTTAGTACATGCGATTATGTACTCCTATATTTAGTTTCGACAATTTCGACGTTTCAAGCAACAAGACTTGCTCAATTTTTGATACTGAATACCTGTAGGCTGTCTAGATAATCGATAGACATAGAGCGACAACTAGCTTCCATTTAAGCTTTCAACGTTGATGAGCTCTTTTGGCGAAAACGTCAGTCCAGTAAAGTTCACTTTTTTTTGATGTTAAATTTTCACACACGAGGCGCGAAGCCAACTACTGCCGACAATAATATTAATAAAAAACCGCCGAATCTCGAGTCCCTGCTCGGGCGCCAACGAAAATTCCCTAAGAATTTTTAGAGAAATCGATAGAACGAAAGAGATTATGAAATAAAAGACGCGGAGTTCGGCTTCAAACGTTTTTAATTGATCTGTAGTTGGCTTCAGTGCACAAACGAAACTGAACTCTAATTTAAGTGAGAGTGGGTCACAGTCCGACCACACTCCCCGAAGTAGCCGTCGGCATTTGCCGATTGTCTTAACTGAACGACACTTCATGTACTCTCTTAAATGCTATCTTAACTACTTATTTTATATTGCCGAGCTCCAACTATAACACTAATTCAAAAAACAATAATAACCCATTTAATCAGCATGACACATTTAACCACCAATTACATAATATTAGCCAAGAGTAGACTTTTGTTGATTTGTGTAACAAAAAAATATTTATTATTTAACAAAGGGAGTCTCCTAACAGAGAAGGGGCGAGGAACTACGACCAGAATGATCTTTTGTACCTATAAAGCTCTCCCTATCTTGACAAATGCTCGTCTGATGAACCATAACAGGTCTTTCGTCGAAGAACGGACGATGTGCTCGGGAACTGCGATTTCCACGTGCAAATGTTTCCTTCTAATCCATACCAAGGCTGGACAATCACACAGTATGTGTTTGGTGGTTTCGTCGTCCTCTTTACAGTGCCTGCATTCTGCATCTGAGGACTGACGCATTTTCGTTAGGTGATAGTTCGCAAAATGGCGGCCACTAAGGTAACTATCAAGGAAATAGAGATCTCTCCTAGAGAGTAAATTTGTTCTTCGTTTAACCGAGGGATTTGTAAGCTCTCTAGCCTGCCTCATCCTTGGTTGGAAGAACCAATGGCCTTTGGTCAACCAATAGCCTTTGGTCAACCTATCTACTCAGGTTTTCACAAGCGATGAGATGGTTGGCCACCCCATGCCACAGAAGGACCATGCAGAGGGGCTGATGTCCCCGCTCTCGCTAGTTCATCCGGTAGCTCGTTGCCCTGGAAACCAGAGTGTCCCGGTATCCAAAGGAGGGTAACCTTGTTTCTATTGGACAGCCTCTGGAGGCAGTTCCAGCGGTCAGCCACCATACGGGAACCTAGTCTTTTTCAGCACAACTCATGACAATCGCGGTTTTGGAGTTGGGACCATGTATCCCAGCTCCGACCCTCTGATCAGTCTTTGACCAGTCCGTATATCAGTGTATGCCGTGAGGGTCACTGATGGGGTTGCCATCCCAGTCAGGGATGAGGGTTCTGAATTTTGCACCAAAGAGCAGTTCCTTGGTCATATAGTCTGATGGAGTGCAGATCTCTAAGGCAGGAATATCTTTGATTAGTCTAGCATGCCCTGGTTCGGTAGCTAGACGCCCAGATTGGAGCTTGATTCCAAGAAGGCTCATAGCGGCGACTTCTTTTATTCGGATGTGCAGCGGAGTCAGGTTTAAGATTGATTCCATTGCTACTGTGGGACAGGTGCGAAGTGCACCCGTCAAAGAAAGGCAAAGCAACCTATGCAATTTATTGCATTTGTTGATGGCAGTGACGTTCGTCACCTTTGAGAACCACACAATTGCAGCGTAGGTGACGATGGTTCTTACCAATATCTCAAATAACCACCGGATGGTGCAAGATTTGAGACCTCAGATTCTACCAAAGAATTTTCTACAGGCCCACATAGCATGAGTTTCCTTTGATAGGGTGTTGTTTAGGTGGGAGTTCCAGTTTACTCTTTTATCAAGAGTTACCCCTATTTATTTAACGTCGTTCGAAAGTCCAACAGGAGAGCCGCCAATGTGCAATTGACCTATGTCAGCGGAATAGCGCTTAGTGAAGGGAACGATAATTTCCTTTTGAGGATTGATGCTGAGACCTACATCTTTGCACCATCTGCTAACCGTGTTCAGAGCGGATCGCAACAACTCTGTCACGGTGTTGGCAAATTTCCCGTTCACTACTTGTGCCAGGTCGTCAGCGTAGCCGATTGCTTGCACGCCCTGTTTAGCGAGAATACTCAGTAGTTCATCAACTACTAAAGGCCAGAGTAAGGGGGATAAGACCCCTCCTTTAACCGCACTAATAAAATCAGTCGTGGTGTCCAAGAGGAAATAGTCCGATGTTTGAGCATAGCATCAATCCATCGGATTAGGGGACGGTCAATATTTCTGCACTCCACCGTTGCCAGTATTATCAAAATCACTGTCTATATCACGAAAAGAGCACAGAGCAATGTTCTTGGATACGAAGGCTCCTTCGATTTCACCTACTACCCTGTGGAGGGCGACCTCCGTCGATCTTCCGGCTATATACGCAAACTGCGTTGAATGCAGAGGATATGTTTTCTGCAGAGAGCAGAGTATGTGCAGGTCTACGATCCTTTCCGCTGTCTTAAGCAGAAAGGAGTTGAGACTGATAGGCCGATATGATTTAGTCTGGTCAGTGGGATGATTCCCCTGTTTGGGGATGAGTCTCCTCCAATATATGGGTCTCCTCCAATATATGGGTATATATCCCCAAGTAAGACTAGCTGTAAGAATGCCGACCACCGGATCCAGAATGTGATCCAGGCTATTTTGTAAAAGGGCTGGAGAGATTTGATCGCCCCCTGGGGCTTTGAAGGGAGCGAAGGAATCTACAGCCCATTGACCTTTTCAGGGTCGAAGATGTTTCCTGATATATTGGATCCACGTAAAGTCCGGTGACATGGTGACGTCATCGACTTGTAGTAGAAGGTCAAGTGCTTACCTGCGATCTTGAGTGAAAGAGCCGTCTGCTCTTTTAAGAAACCATATACCATATACCCTTTAGCCAATACTTTGTGCAGTGTCGCTGCCTCTGGCAGCGATTCAATACACCACAGAAGCTTCGCCACGTATCGCGTTTAGCACGTCTAATGTTTTTATTATATTTAGTTAGAGCGTCCCTATAGACGTCCCAACTGACGCGAATAGATCTGGCCCTATTTAATAGGCTCCTAACCTTCCTTCTTCGTGCAGATAGTTCCTCGTTCCATCGTAGAACTTTTCAGTTGACCATTAAGGAAGTTCCCAATTGGTCTTTTTGGGACAGAAGGTGTTCCAACGGATCTCGACTTGGCCAGGGAGGTCGAACCTAATGTGCTGATGGTCCGACAAGGTGGCTTCGTCTTTGACCCGCCAGTTCACCAGCGAACCGACAATAGAGTTACTGACTAGGGTAAGGTCCAAAAACTAATTGCGTTAATAAACGACGAGAGCCAGGTTGATTGAGTCTTCGCAGACGACTCTGCACAGAGTGGCAGACACCTTAATGGCGCTCGGCATCCTTATTTATGCCTTTGCTGACAAGGCCACCTGCCTTGACCCCCCCCACCGAGAGTCGTTGCCACGGATGCCCTTCGGCAGTCTGGAGGAACTGCTTGGGGGAGGTCGCCGAAGGTATCCTTGCGGGAGGTTTCCGCGCTGCGCTGGTGGTGGGCCTTGAAGGGACAAAGAGGTGTCCGCTGCCATTCACCGGCCCATTGTTGGCTTGGGGACAGTCACCACAATGACTGGGGGATTGGGGAAGGAGGTAATCGGCGCCACTGCGGCTGCGGCGCTGGTAGACGCCACCGGAGCGGCACCCACTGCTGTCACGCCGGTGGAGGTGGCATGGTTTGAGATAGGGAAGGGGACAGGGCTTCTTTGAGGACCTTTGGGGTTCGTGGAGAGTATCGTCAACGAGCGTCCGCTTGGCCTTGGTTTCCGCGGGGGCCTAGTGGTGATTGCAAGAGCCTCTGCTCT
Organism: Zaprionus davidi; assembly: GCA_018903715.1. Classification (NCBI taxonomy): domain Eukaryota; kingdom Metazoa; phylum Arthropoda; class Insecta; order Diptera; family Drosophilidae; genus Zaprionus; species Zaprionus davidi. Next base: position 66,712 of record JAEIGL010000067.1, read on the forward strand.
GCTCGAACCCTTCGCGAGTGCAGCTTTGAAGAGCAACTTCTCGCGGATTTTCATTATGAAAAAGGCGATTTACAAGTCCAGTCGTAGAGTCTGGATTTAGGAGCCTGTTTATGTGAGGCCTGACCTCTGAGTGGCCACGGAAGCGTCGTCAGCAAAGCTGATTAGGTCACAGTCAGACCACCTTCAGCTTCAGCGTCGGAGGACATCACCTCGACGGTGGAAGCCAGCAGCCCAATGGCTGCAATGCTGGTGTTGGGATCGGCCGTGAAGGCTTCACCCTGGATTGATGCTTTCAAAGCCGCATCAGGCTTATTAAATTGATTGTTCAGTTCCATAAGTTTGGTCCACGAGTAGTCGGGAAGGGAAGGTCAACCACGACATAGCCCGCGTGCCATGGGAAGTCTAAATAAAACTGGAGGGTGACAGGTATCCAGAGTCCGCATACTAGAGACCGGTCTACCCCCCGGCCATGCATCCATTAGCGTATGCTTTTCCGCCTTGGATTGGGGTGATTTATAGATTCACGATCTTCGCCCGACTACAATTAGTCAGCACCCCTAGCATCACCGTGCTAGGGGCCTGCTTCCAGCCGCCCTCACGTGGAGAGTATAGCCGCACTTCCGTCAGTAGGAGCAAGGACGGCACGTACCCCAGTCAAAACTGTGGTTACATTTAGTTCCCCTTGCTGTCTCTGACGGCCATTTGTGTAAGATAACCGACAACGAAAATTTTCAAATAACTGCCTCAAATAATCATCCGGATTCTTAACAAGAAAAAGGCTCTATTACAAAAACCTATATCAATAGATACAGGATCAAAAAAATGCTTTATAGACACATCTCTGATATATACTGAAAACCGTGAGGTTTTAGTACCACCAATAACTATCCGAACAGCACTTAACACTCACTCTATATGTGGAAAATTTACAATTTAGTCTACTCCAGAGTTTAAACATAACATCAGATCTGACTTCCTTCTTTTTGATTTTCACCCACAATTCAAATGTCTAATAGGAATGGATCTACTTAGTCAAATTAAAGCTAATATAAATCTTGCAGACCTTATTCTAAAAACTTCACAATCATCTATCAAAATATTCAAAAAGATCAATCCAACATCAGACAAATATTTTATACCTGCTTCCTCAAAGGTTAAATTAAAACTACCTGTTCAAAATAAGTATGGCAGTTTGTAATGTCCACAAACTACACTAAGTACACAAATTGTTATTTCAGAAGGAAAATACAATTCAACTGATGGTCTTAGTGAACTCGAGGTATGCGAAGACCAAGAATTATATTTAGATGAACCACTCAAAACCCTTTCATATAACTCGAATGACTTCGTTGAAATGCATACTATCTTATCAGATTACAATGATTTAGCTCACGACCCCGATTGCCTTACCAAGTGTAATGGCCCGCGCTTTGCAATGCGTTCCGTTATTAGTTTATTGTAAAATAGCAAAAAAAGTATTGAAGGTTTCGAAGGAGTGCACGCCAAAGTATCGACCTTTGGCTGGCAGTAGTAAGGAACGGCATTTGGCACCCAAAGCCCAAACTCTGCCTAAAGAAATTAAGAGAAAGGTACAAAAAAAAAAATCCACCTTGCTTGTCTTAAGAATTATTATGCAATTCAGTTCCATTCTTTACAGTTCTTGCATTACGAGGTCCCTGTCCAAGCAGTTGGTAAAAGCGTTTTGTATCGCCCTGCGGTATATAGTCCGCTCTACCACTGCCCTGCGGGTCTTGTGTGGAACGCACTGTGCTGATCCACTGCTCTGTCAATCTGGTGCAACAATTTTGTCTGCCCATCAAAGTGCTCAGGACAGTGCTGCTTACGTAGCATCGTGTTGCTTCAGTTCAACGGCGCTGCACCACCACGCTGGAAGGCCTTTCAACGCTGGACAAAATAACTTGTGAGTAAACAACAACAATTGTGCATGTCCGTAGGCTTGTGATTTATGTGAATTTTACATTCTCTTAAATACTCTGCTGATCCTTCTGATCACCCAAACAAAAATAATTACGAACAACATCAAACAATTTAAAAAAAACGAAAACCCAACACTAAAACGAAACAATGTTGAAAGTTTTTAACCAGCATTAATTGTGTAGTAGGCTGGCGAAAACCCTCTGACTGAACCCTCCCCGAGGGTGCCGGCTGGGCAATGGGCTGTGTATTGACTCAAACTCCAGAATCAAACACTGTCCTGTTGCTCGGGCCAATACACGGCCCAGCTGAGGCGAGGACTCAGCAACATGCGGACCATAAAAGTCTGGTGCTGTGGAGTCCGAAGCCATGGTCAGAGGTGCCTGGCAGATAGGCCTAAAATGCTATGGGGTGGTTCCCAAGAATAAAATTAACCAACATGGAGTCAATGGAGTCTTCAAAGGATTCAACTCGGGCTGGGATGTCAGCCCAAACGCCGGTGGAAGGCGTGACTGCTACCACCGGCGGGCACGGGGGGGTGAACACCCCTCTACGTGTCGCCAGCGGTCACACCTCTGTACTGGTGGGAGCAGGCCAGGACAGTTGTACAACTACTGCCTCAACGTCCAAAAATGCCAAGATGTGGCGCGGTACCAGAGTCCACGCAGACTCGGACAGCGACCCTCAGGGCAACGACATAAGTGCTGAGGTGGAGGATAGCCTCTTGCGCTCCCCAGTCAAGGGTTCCAACTCCCCTAGTAGGGAAGGGCCTAAAAAGACGAAGGAGAGCCTGAGAGCTAAAGCCCAGTACAAAGCGGCTCTTAAGATCAAATCTCGGCTCGCTGGCAGAAAGAATCTCACCCCCGAGGAGAGTAAAAAGCTGGAGTGGGGCGAAGAGAAGATCAAAGAGGGCCGCAAACACTTCGAGGGCAAAATGGCGATGAAGGCAACTTCTAGCCAATTTGCGAATAAGGTCGAGGAGTTGCTGCTCACCAAAATTCAGAGGTCCGAAGACCAGGACAAGGCGGATGTGGCCGTGAGCAAGCGGCCGCGCCAAAAGGTGGAGAAGACCCCCAAAAAGCCGCTGCCGAAAAGGGAGACAGCGAGCGATGTTGCGCGTCGGCACTTAGTCGTCGCGCTTATCGACCGCAGTAACCCCCAGGGCAAGATTACACCTGATAAGTGGAAGACGGTAGAGCTGAAGCTACTGGACGCCCTATTCAAGCGAATGGAGGGGCCGGGGTCTCAGCCTATCACCTTCGACGGAGCAGGGTGGCTTAACGGAGTCAAGATATTGAGCTGCAAGGATGACCTCACCCTGAAGTGGGTCACCGACACCGTGGCCAAGATGGACACCCTCTGGGAAGGTGCTAAGCTGGAGGTAGTTGACAGAACATGTATTCCGTCAATACCGAAAGCGAAGGTACTCTTCCCGAGGGTCGTACCAAAGGACCAGGCGCGCAAACTGCTTAGATGGCAGAATCCGGACGTGCCTACCGCTGATTGGACGGTACTCCACGTTGGCAAGCCGGAGGCCAAATCAACAAGGAGGCCGAGGATGTGCTATACCCGAGGTTCGGGAAGATGGCGTGGGGAGTAGGAAACGTCTACCTACGACTCAAAAAGCGCCAGCCGAACGACACTAATGCCAACACGCTGGAGGTCGGTGAGGTCGAAAAAGACCTCGAGGCACTGACAGACGCCGCCAATAGCCTCGATATAGAGGACGAAACGGAGGAGGATGGTGACCTGACTATAATAGCCAACCCATCCAAGCTGAAGGAGTCCGAAAATAGCCATGGAGCTAAGGATCCTTCAGCTGAATCTCCATAAGAGCAAGTTGGCGTCGGCGGAGCTCCTCCTAACCCTGGAGGAGGAGTCCGTCGACGTGGCCCTAGTCCAGGAGCCCTGGATCGCATCGGGCAACAAGATCGCCGGGCTAGGGTCGAACAACTACTCCATCTTCTATTCATCTACCGTAAGTAAAGCTAGAACTGCAATTCTGGTAAGAAAAGGCATCTATGCTTACCTTATGACTAATTACAGCACAGACGACATCACGGTGATAGCGCTAGAGGGAAGCAGGGACGAACCACTCTTGATGGCGTCCTGCTATCTAGCGCACGACAGGGAATCGCCGACAGAAGAGACAGAGCGTCTGATCCGGGAGGTGAGCCAGAAGAGGCAACCCCTAGTGATAGGCGCCGACGCTAATGCACATCACACCCTATGGGGCTGCAAGGACGTCAACAATAGGGGTGAGTCACTGTTAGACTTCTTTTTAAAATATAATATTAAGATCGCTAATAGGGGAGAGGAACCCACATACGTAGGTCCCACCTCATCTAGTGTTATAGACTTAACACTCGCGTCTGGAACAAATACCGAAGTCACGGAATGGAGGGTCCTTAGCAAACCCTCCTTCTCGGACCACAGGTATATCCAGTTCGAAGTTGAATTTGAGTGCACAGTGACAAAAAGTCTTTACAAAAATCCCAGGAACACCAACTGGGATATGTTTAAGACCAAAGTGACAAGGACACTCCCAACTCCAACACTAATCTCAAGAACGGTAGATATCGAGAAGTCCGTGAAGACTCTCTGTCACCACCTAACCTCAGCTTTTAACGCTACGTGCAAGACCTCAATAACAAGAAGGAAACAAAGACCACCCTGGTGGAACCCACAATTGAAGGCACAACGCACCGACCTACAAGAAATCTTCAAACTAGCCAAACAAGCAAACGAAGATATTGTATGGGACGAATACAGGACAAGGCTCCGAGACTTCAAGAAAAAGGTCCAGACAACCAAGAGGAACTCATGGAGATCCTTTTGCTCTGGTATCGAAAAGGTGACGGAAACCGCCAGACTTAGGAAGCTCCTGTCAAGCCAACCGGCAATTCAGAGCCAACTAAGAACTGGCGATGGCCAATGGACGAATAACAGCGGGGAAGCGACGAATGCCCTTTTAAATGAGCACTTCCCAGGCTGCACAGATGCACTAGATACACAGTAATCAGTGCACACGAACCCAGTGTTTGACATACCTGGGAATATAATGTAGCATATCTACCCCACCTATCAAATAAAGAATGGGTATAACTTTGCATAAATACATTGTGACACTTTGTCATAGTAAACGTAAATATACAAATACCCAAAAGACCACCAATGACTACATAAGCATTCCAGCGTCCGAGTAATACGATCTAACGCTCATACATAAGCCGATCGCGGAGCGTGGGAATGCTGAGCATGCACTTTGCAGCTCAAGTGGTCAAGCTATACATAACATATGCATGCCTTCTGCATACATATGTATATGTATATATGTAATTAAGAATACATAGATATAAGCACCCAACAGAACACACTTTGAACAGTTGAATAAAGAACCTCATAAAGAGCAGAAGCTCTTCTCTTGTTATTTTAAAGTGTACTTTAGCAAAATACTAACATCTCCTAAATATCAAACATTACATGGCGACCGTGACAGTGTTTACGTGTGCATGAAGTTAACGATTATAATAAAAGCATGAAGTGTCCGTGGCCCAAAGAAATAAAATGAATAAATTCAAACATTACAAAAGCATGAAGTGTTCGTGGCCAAAGAAATAAAAACAATAAATTCAAACATTACATGGATAAATGCATTACATACATAGAAATGCAGAAAGGACAAATCTCCTAAAAAGCTTTTGAACATAAATGGCAGAGGAGCCACAATTCTCGAAGGCAGTACCCACTAAGCAAAGGGACTTGCCAACTCTGGAAGAGGCCCTACAGGAGAATCCAGCCAATGGACCACGCCCACTCACGATAAATGAGTACAGGGCCAGGCAGCAGAAAAAACCGCAAAATAAACATAAAAGAAGCGGTCAAAGAATTAAGCTACTTCAGCAACGGCGACTGGTCAAGGACATGACTAAGTCGGCAAAAGACGAGGAATCCCGACAACGCAAACGGGCTTTATAAATGCCAATGCCCCAATTTGCCTAAACTTCAATCAGATGCATCCCGACAACGCTACAAAGAGCGTCTTCAAACACAGGAAATAAGTTTTGCAAAGGTGCGAAACAACGCAAACGGGCTGCATAAATGCCAATGCCCCAATTTGCTTTAGATTTAATTTCTACCCCAAGCCGAGGCGGGAAACCGCTGCTTGGAAAATACTAAAATCTGTTAGGCTTTTTCACTAACAATGTGGTTGGAGAATTTTTTTTGTAATTATTGTAAACGACTATGTGAGCCAACCACATATATTAACCATTAATATTTCCACGTCTCTGGGACTGAGTATACATATATACTCAGCTGCAAAATTTTATTTGTGTAAAATGACAACAATGAAAAAGTTCTTATTTTGACTAATATAAAAGAAAATATTAATTTCATTTTTTCGATTTTCAAGAAGAAAATATTTTTCCTTCCTTTAAGCTCCAAATAGAATATCTTATTTTTTTTTCCTTTTTTAAAGATCCGTTTCATTGAATATAGATAAAATGGGATGGTTTAGTGATTCTAGTGAGGCAAAGGATAATACTGCCAATGTAGTAAATAATGTTAGAATAATTGATCACACAGACGATATAAATGCGTTGTGGATCCTACTATTGATAATAACAATAGTATTAGTCTTGCAATTCTTGCTTACTATTTATGTAAAACATAATAAAATCATTAAGAAAAGATACATGGGCAGGGCGAATCATTTAGATCAGATTTGAAGAAAAAGAAACAATGAATAACAAATTCCATTGCAAGAATGGAATGGAGAGAAATAGCGAAAGGTATAGACGAATTTCGCTATAAGTTTGACAAATCTTATAAATGCATAAATAAAGATGCAGTAATAAAAGCAGAAACGTTGAAAAACCATACAGAGATAGTAGTAAGGGAATACAATAATATAGTTACCTTAGTAAACAAGTATACAAATAGATTCACAGCTGAGCACCTTAACAAATGTATACGCGTAATAAAATCCCTAAACACAAGATTAATTAATATCAGGAAAAGAAGACATATTCTAATTAACGTGCCAGAAAGTCTAAGTCAATTGGTGGACTTCGATACCGACCAGTTTAAAGGACTGGACGAATCTATTCAATCAAGTGACGCTGAATCCGATAGTGACATTGAAACACTAGAAGGAAGCGATCGAATTGAATATAAGCCAGAAACAATAACAATTTCTGAAATGGCACAGACATTGACAGAATTTATCAAGCTAGCCACATCTCTGATACCAGAGTTTGATGGTAGGCACGAAAATTTACAAAGTTTTATAGATGCTCTAGGTCTATTAGACACCTTAAAAGGCACGCATGAGACAACAGCGATAAGCCTTATAAAAACTAAACTTAAAGGCCATGCAAGGAATCTTATAAGTAATGAGCAGACAATCGCTGCAATCATTACCCAACTGTCAAGTGCAGTAAAAGGAGAATCGGTAGAAGTTATATCTGCCAAACTTCTCAATCTGCAACAGAAACATAAAACGGCCAACCAATACACCCAAGAGGTGGAGAAACTGACAAAGGCCCTTGAAGGTGCCTATATCAGTGAAGGTCTTAGCCAATCCCTTGCAAATAAATACAGCACTACAACAGCTGTAAAAGCCATGACACAAAATTGCTCCATAGATAAGGTAAAACTTATCATGCAAGCAGGCACATTCACAAACATGAATGATGCCATTTCAAAATTTGTAAACAGTTGCACAGAGATAACAGGTCAAAGCAACACTGTACTGTTTTATCGAAGAGGTGCAAATAACAATAATAGAGGAGGCCGAGGTTATAATCGTGGTAGAAATAGCAACCACAACAATTACAACCGAGGCAGCAATTACAACAATAACAATAATCATAACTTTACCCGTGGAGGAAGAAGGGGCCAAAACCAAGGAAGAGGCCGAGGTAACTTCAACCCATTTATATAAAAAACTACAGAAGCCCGCATAGCCATGTTGAAGAAATCCAAAAACAAGTAGGGAAATTAATAAACGACAAAATCGTAGAACCGGCTGTATCCGAGTACAACAGCCCACTCTTGTTAGTTCCGAAAAAATCATTACCGAATTCAGAACAAAAGAAATGGCGATTAGTAATTGACTATCGTCAAATCAATAAAAAACTACTTTCTGATAAATTTCCACTCCCTAGAATTGATGACATCTTAGATCAACTAGGTGGAGCTAAATACTTTTCATGCCTTGACTCTGATGTCAGGTTTCCATCAAATAGAACTTGAAGAAAACTCAAGAAACATAACACCTTTTTCAACGAGCAATGGCTCATATCACTTCACGCGATTACCATTTGGTCTTAGAATAGCACCAATTCATTTCAGAGAATGATGACTATATCATTCTCTGGTTTGGAACCTTCTCAGGCATTCCTTTATATGGATGACTTAATGGTGATAGGATGTTCCGAAAAACACATGATTAAAAACCTAACTGATGTTTTTAATGTATGTAGGAAGAAATATAACCTAAAATTGCATCCAGAAAAATGTTCGTTTTTCATGCATGAAGTGACATTCCTAGGTCACAAATGCACCGATAAAGGAGTATTGCCAGATGACAAGAAATTTGACGTCATCAAAAATTATCCTGTCCCTCATGATGCGGACAGCGCAAGCCGATTTGTAGCATTCTGCAACTATTATCGTCGATTTATAAGAAACTTCTATGTAAAAAGAATGTTCCTTTGAATGGTCAAGCGAATGCCAAAACGCATTCGAATACCTTAAAGAAAAGCTTATGCACCCCACATTATTACAATATCCTGATTTTCGCAAAGAATTTTGCATTATAACAGATGTTAGTAAACAAACTTGCGGAGCGGCTCTAACTCCGAACCGTGACGGGATTCAGCTCCCAATAGCTTATGCATCTCGTTCATTTACAAAAGGGGAAAGCAATAAGAGTACAACCGAACAAGAGCTAGTGGCAATTCATTGGGCAATTACCCATTTTAGACCATACACTTATGGCAAACATTTCACTATTAAAACGGACCACAGACCATTAACGTATCTATTTTCTATGACTAATCCCAGTTCTAAATTAACTCGCATGCGGCTAGAGCTTGAAGAATACGACTTCACAGTAGAATACCTAAAGGGAAAAGATAATTTCGTAGCAGACGCACTATCGCGTATAAATATAAAGGAACTAAAAGATGTGCAAAATAAAGTCATGAAAGTCACTACCAGGCAACAAAGTAGACAATATAAAAACTGTACAGTAACAAATAAGGAACTATTGCCTAGGCAAAGTATCCAAAATGTATCTAAGCCCAACGTATATGAAGTCATAACAAATGATGAAGTACGAAAAGTAGTGACCTTGCGAATAACTGAATCTACTTGTTTACTAAAACGAGGAAATAAAGTTATTGCAAGAATTGATGTTGACGATTTATATACCAATGGAATTCTAGACTTAGGTCAGTTCTTCCAAAGGCTTGACATGCAAGCCGGTATGCTAAAAATCAGCCAACTCAAATTGGCACCGAACGAAAAAATCTTTGAATCCATTTCAATAGATTCTTTCAAACATATGGGCAACAAGAAATTAAAATCATTAAGAGTAGCGCTACTCCAGCCGGTGACCTTTATACAAACTGAAAAAGAGATACAATTAATACTGTCTACATTTCATGACGATCCAATTCAAGGAGGTCATACAGGCATTACAAGAACGCTAGCAAAAATAAAAAGACACTATTATTGGAAAAATATGACTCGTCATATAAAAGAGTACATACGTAGATGTCATAAATGCCAAATGTCGAAAACAATGAATGATGCATCTTCCAAGCGGAGGTCTTCGCTATAAAGAAGGCTGCAGAACTTGCGACAACGCTCAACAAGAATCGGGTCAATATTTTTGTCGACAGTCAGGCGGCTATCAAATCCATGCAATCCTATGTCATCAGCTCCAGAAGTGTACTGGCAAGCAGGGAAGCATTAGGTGCATTAAGCAGACGCTCGAGGGTGCGCATCTTTTGGGTTCCCAGTCACCAGGGCATTGACGGAAATGAGATGGCAGACAGGCTAGCGAAGGAAGGTGCCGAATCTAGACAACTGACAATTGAAGACCTGAAGATACCGCTACGATCGATAAGCCACAGCTTAGAAGAAAGCGCTGCAGCAATAGCAGGGAGAAGGTGGTACAACACAACAAACTGCAGGATAACACGCACTATGTGCAATCATGTAAATACGAAACTGACCCAATATGTCATTCAGCTCCAGAGAAGACACTGTATAATAATGATGGGTATACTCACGGGTCACTGCCTGTCCGCAACGCACGCCAAGAAGTTGGGCATTACCGACAACGAAGAATGCAGGAAATGTAAGGTACCAGAAGTACAAGAAACTCTGGAGCACCTCATCTGCGCCTGCCCCGCACTCATGACCTCGAGAGCGAAATGCCTTAGAAGCCCCTTGCTTGCATCGCTGAGAGAAGCAGCGGGCCTGGCACCCCAAAAACTAATACTGCCAATGTAGTAAATAATGTTAGAATAATTGATCACACAGACGATATAAATGCGTTGTGGATCCTACTATTGATAATAACAATAGTATTAGTCTTGCAATTCTTGCTTACTATTTATGTAAAACATATTAAAATCATTAAGAAAAGAAACATGGGCAGGGCGAATCATTTAGATCAGATTTGAAGAAAAAGAAACAATTAATAACAAATTCCATTGCAAGAATGGAATGGAGAGAAATAGCGAAAGGTATAGACGAATTTCGCTATAAGTTTGACAAATCTTATAAATGCATAAATAAAGATGCAGTAATAAAAGCAGAAACGTTGAAAAACCATATAGAGATAGTAGTAAGGGAATACAATAATATAGTTACCTTAGTAAACAAGTATACAAATAGATTCACAGCTGAGCACCTTAACAAATGTATACGCGTAATAAAATCCCTAAACACAAGATTAATTAATATCAGGAAAAGAAGACATATTCTAATTAACGTGCCAGAAAGTCTAAGTCAATTGGTGGACTTCGATACCGACCAGTTTAAAGGACTGGACGAATCTATTCAATCAAGTGACGCTGAATCCGATAGTGACATTGAAACACTAGAAGGAAGCGATCGAATTGAATATAAGCCAGAAACAATAACAATTTCTGAAATGGCACAGACATTGACAGAATTTATCAAGCTAGCCACATCTCTGATACCAGAGTTTGATGGTAGGCACGAAAATTTACAAAGTTTTATAGATGCTCTAGGTCTATTAGACACCTTAAAAGGCACGCATGAGACAACAGCGATAAGCCTTATAAAAACTAAACTTAAAGGCCATGCAAGGAATCTTATAAGTAATGAGCAGACAATCGCTGCAATCATTACCCAACTGTCAAGTGCAGTAAAAGGAGAATCGGTAGAAGTTATATCTGCCAAACTTCTCAATCTGCAACAGAAACATAAAACGGCCAACCAATACACCCAAGAGGTGGAGAAACTGACAAAGGCCCTTGAAGGCGCCTATATCAGTGAAGGTCTCAGCCAATCCCTTGCAAATAAATACAGCACTACAACAGCTGTAAAAGCCATGACACAAAAATTGCTCCATTGATAAGGTAAAACTTATCATGCAAGCAGGCACATTCACAAACATGAATGATGCCATTTCAAAATTTGTAAACAGTTGCACAGAGATAACAGGTCAAAGCAACACTGTACTGTTTTATCGAAGAGGTGCAAATAACAATAATAGAGGAGGCCGAGGTTATAATCGTGGTAGAAATAGCAACCACAACAATTACAACCGAGGCAGCAATTACAACAATAACAATAATCATAACTTTACCCGTGGAGGAAGAAGGGGCCAAAACCAAGGAAGAGGCCGAGGTAACTTCAACCCATTTATATAAAAAACTACAGAAGCCCGCATAGCCATGTTGAAGAAATCCAAAAACAAGTAGGGAAATTAATAAACGACAAAATCGTAGAACCGGCTGTATCCGAGTACAACAGCCCACTCTTGTTAGTTCCGAAAAAATCATTACCGAATTCAGAACAAAAGAAATGGCGATTAGTAATTGACTATCGTCAAATCAATAAAAAACTACTTTCTGATAAATTTCCACTCCCTAGAATTGATGACATCTTAGATCAACTAGGTGGAGCTAAATACTTTTCATGCCTTGACTTGATGTCAGGTTTCCATCAAATAGAACTTGAAGAAAACTCAAGAAACATAACAACTTTTTCAACGAGCAATGGCTCATATCACTTCACGCGATTACCATTTGGTCTTAAAATAGCACCAAATTCATTTCAGAGAATGATGACTATATCATTCTCTGGTTTGGAACCTTCTCAGGCATTCCTTTATATGGATGACTTAATGGTGATAGGATGTTCCGAAAAACACATGATTAAAAACCTAACTGATGTTTTTAATGTATGTAGGAAATATAACCTAAAATTGCATCCAGAAAAATGTTCGTTTTTCATGCATGAAGTGACATTCCTAGGTCACAAATGCACCGATAAAGGAGTATTGCCAGATGACAAGAAATTTGACGTCATCAAAAATTATCCTGTCCCTCATGATGCGGACAGCGCAAGACGATTTGTAGCATTCTGCAACTATTATCGTCGATTTATAAGAAACTTCTATGTAAAAAGAATGTTCCTTTTGAATGGTCAAGCGAATGCCAAAACGCATTCGAATACCTTAAAGAAAAGCTTATGCACCCCACATTATTACAATATCCTGATTTTCGCAAAGAATTTTGCATTATAACAGATGTTAGTAAACAAACTTGCGGAGCGGCTCTAACTCCGAACCGTGACGGGATTCAGCTCCCAATAGCTTATGCATCTCGTTCATTTACAAAAGGGGAAAGCAATAAGAGTACAACCGAACAAGAGCTAGTGGCAATTCATTGGGCAATTACCCATTTTAGACCATACACTTATGGCAAACATTTCACTATTAAAACGGACCACAGACCATTAACGTATCTATTTTCTATGACTAATCCCAGTTCTAAATTAACTCGCATGCGGCTAGAGCTTGAAGAATACGACTTCACAGTAGAATACCTAAAGGGAAAAGATAATTTCGTAGCAGACGCACTATCGCGTATAAATATAAAGGAACTAAAAGATGTGCAAAATAAAGTCATGAAAGTCACTACCAGGCAACAAAGTAGACAATATAAAAACTGTACAGTAACAAATAAGGAACTATTGCCTAGGCAAAGTATCCAAAATGTATCTAAGCCCAACGTATATGAAGTCATAACAAATGATGAAGTACGAAAAGTAGTGACCTTGCGAATAACTGAATCTACTTGTTTACTAAAACGAGGAAATAAAGTTATTGCAAGAATTGATGTTGACGATTTATATACCAATGGAATTCTAGACTTAGGTCAGTTCTTCCAAAGGCTTGACATGCAAGCCGGTATGCTAAAAATCAGCCAACTCAAATTGGCACCGAGCGAAAAAATCTTTGAATCCATTTCAATAGATTCTTTCAAACATATGGGCAACAAGAAATTAAAATCATTAAGAGTAGCGCTACTCCAGCCGGTGACCTTTGTACAAACTGAAAAAGAGATACAATTAATACTGTCTACATTTCATGACGATCCAATTCAAGGAGGTCATACAGGCATTACAAGAACGCTAGCAAAAATAAAAAGACACTATTATTGGAAAAATATGACTCGTCATATAAAAGAGTACATACGTAGATGTCATAAATGCCAAATGTCGAAAACAATGAATGATGCATCTTCCAAGCGGAGGTCTTCGCTATAAAGAAGGCTGCAGAACTTGCGACAACGCTCAACAAGAATCGGGTCAATATTTTTGTCGACAGTCAGGCGGCTATCAAATCCATGCAATCCTATGTCATCAGCTCCAGAAGTGTACTGGCAAGCAGGGAAGCATTAGGTGCATTAAGCAGACGCTCGAGGGTGCGCATCTTTTGGGTTCCCAGTCACCAGGGCATTGACGGAAATGAGATGGCAGACAGGCTAGCGAAGGAAGGTGCCGAATCTAGACAACTGACAATTGAAGACCTGAAGATACCGCTACGATCGATAAGCCACAGCTTAGAAGAAAGCGCTGCAGCAATAGCAGGGAGAAGGTGGTACAACACAACAAACTGCAGGATAACACGCACTATGTGCAATCATGTAAATACGAAACTGACCCAATATGTCATTCAGCTCCAGAGAAGACACTGTATAATAATGATGGGTATACTCACGGGTCACTGCCTGTCCGCAACGCACGCCAAGAAGTTGGGCATTACCGACAACGAAGAATGCAGGAAATGTAAGGTACCAGAAGTACAAGAAACTCTGGAGCACCTCATCTGCGCCTGCCCCGCACTCATGACCTCGAGAGCGAAATGCCTAAGAAGCCCCTTGCTTGCATCGCTGAGAGAAGCAGCGGGCCTGGCACCCCAAAAACTCCTGGCTTTTGCCAAACTAACCAGCATACTAGACTGGGATAATTAAACCGATAAATTAACAGCCTCCATCACTTATCCGGCAACACTAAGGATCGTACTGATCTATGTGTGGCCCCTGTTTGGGGGCCTTCCGATATAACCTAACCTAATCTAATTAGTGTAGTAG